>DWON01001738.1:0-23164 GCA_018251015.1 Phocides pigmalion okeechobee
ATAGTTTTATTTTTGCATGACGTTTGTGTCGGCATTACCCGACTGTGGCATATATATATTTATATATATATATATATATATTTTATTTTACAATAGATTTGAACTAAAAGTTTTTTCCGTCGAGTCGATGATTGATTATGTAGTTTCTTTTTCGTGGTGTTAGTTGGAATTGAGAATAAACGATCTAGCCGATAACTTCTGTCAAACTTAACTGTAGTTATACTTTATCTCGTCTGAATGTATATGATAAATAAATGTTAAATATCATGAGATGTGTTATTATTTCGTCCCTTTACATGATTTCTAAATTTTATTCATAATTATTTTTGCCCAGTAACAAAAAATGTAGGTATCTATTTTAAACATGTTCAAAGGTTACTAAAGTAATTTCAATTAAATTCTTGCGAAAACGCACGAAGAAAATATAGTCATAAGTTTATTCATGGATTCTAAATGTAATAATGAATTATATATGTAAGTACTTATCCTGGGAGAAAATAAAAATAAACATATTTCTTTTAAACATTTTATTCATAGGTTACAACAAAAGAATCACTTTAGAAAAGTCATATTACTTGGAAGCACTAACGTGTAGTAGTAACGCTTATCCACAATCCTTTTAACGATTTGTACATCTAAATTATATACATGACTATATTTCTGTGGACTTGTATTTAATAAAGTACAATACTCATAAATATTGAGGCGTCACTCACAGTTCTCAGCAAAGGTAACGTAACTGATCAACATAAGGTAGAAATATAATTCTATATAGAGTTGTATTACGTAGATGTTAGCTGGCGGCATTGACATTTAAAAAAATTGGCCTGCATATTTATTTACTATTTTCATACAAAAAGATTAGAGAACGAAATTTCCATTAAGAAGAGTTATATTTCTCCAACGCACAAAGAACATGTATGGGTGGTCCAAAACCCTTTCGAGACCAGGCGCTTCATCCCATTCGATTCCTGTAATAAAATATTATTTAAATTAGCAAAGACGAAAAAATATGCAAAGAACAGTGACGCTCAGCCATTGTGTAAATTTTGATCTCGCTTGTCGAGGATTGAGTGGTCGAATCCTAGGAAGTAACGAAGATTACATGCTATATGCTCAATTGTTCCAAAAATCTAAGACTTTTGACATATTCGAAATTCAACGTTAGGTATATCTATAATGCTTATAATTAAAACAGTCAGTTTAATTTTAAGATTTGTGGACTCATGTCATTAAGCATAGTTAAAAGAATAGTAACAGTCAAGTGTTGTAATTTTGATTTCCCGCATTTTCATTTTTGGGTTCCAACCTGTGACTCGGGAGACGGACCCTCGACGGAACCTTTGAAGGTAAAAAACATAATTAGATATTATATATGACGGAGAGAAGATGTGAAGTTACTATATCTGACGTCACAATTTTTGACTTGAAGACTCATGTTCAGATATTCCAAAGAAAACTTCATGAATATTTGATTATCTTCGTATATTGCTCGGGCAGCGTAACGTTGTCGTAAAGTGATCCGAACTATGCGACGGCTTGAGCGGTAGAGCGAGAATGCTTACTACATGCAGGAGCTTGGAATTTTATAACAAAATTGGGTGGCGGTACATAATACCTTTTCATGATCGGTAAAACATTTTTAACACTTCTAGAATTGGCTAAATACAACCAATTTAACAATCAAACAATTTTCAATCATTAAACTAATTAAAACAACATTCCGGGCAACACGTTTTCTTAAATATGCGATTTCGCTCCGACATACATATATTATTAGGACTACTCTTAATGTGTTTTTGTTATGTAAGACATCAGTTCGGTTGCCAATCAAAATCAGAATCAAGTATATAAACCATTTGTTAATTCTATTAGGTAGTAGATTTTTATATATAAATGATCATGTATAGAAAAATATATGTTTACCGTCGTCTTTAAAGGCATTGCGCCCAGCCTCAGCCCAGAACATGATACGTTGCACAGCGTGAGAAAGCTTTAAGGTGTCGCAGTTAGTATCATTTTTCGCCCTTATTAGTCGTGATATGCCCATCTGAAATTAAATGAAACGTTGCGTGTTTTAACAGTAAAACTATTTTTAATTTTTTTTTTATTAATTTTTGTACACAAAATACATTTCAAAGAGTAAACTTATCATTAAAATTAAGTGCAAATGTATTCCTTATTTCTAGAGAAATTCCTTCCAGCGGACCTGAGGGAGGACAATTGCTTAATAAATGGTAGATGAATGCGAGCAAATCAAATAATACACATATAAAACTAATATATAAACGAATATTCATATAGTTAATATGGAATAAGCAGTGGTCTTTACCTCTCTTTTTGCAAACATATATTTTTGGAGTCACGTATTCTTGGCGGAGTAGAATTCCACAATGTAACTGAACAAATAGTGAAGAAATCAGAATAAGGGGGGTTTTCAGGTGACTTCTACAAGAAGCGGTGGAAGGACGGGCGAAAGAGAAACGTCGGGAGCGTTTCTCTTCGGTAGGATGAGGACTATGGACAACGCAGGATATTAAACAGCAAACATAAAAACTTAGTGTTAATGCGAAGGCGGATTGGAAGCCACTTGAGATCCTTGCGAAAAGATGAAACATGGTCGAATTTACGAATTCCAAAAAATGAATCGGATAGACATGTTTCTTTGTTATTGTCAAGTTCTTCTGTAGCGCCCAGATAACAGAGTTGTCGTAACACACCTTGGAGGCGTTTTTGCGAATGGAACGCATGATACACCTTACGACTGACTTCAGTGACATGAGCATTCCAGGAAAGAGAAGAATTGATAATAATGCCGAGATTTTTTACAGTGTCAGAGTAGGGTACATGGGTACCATCTAAAATTATTTTTTTATGTGAGAAGAGTAGCAAACGAGCCTGCAAACCACCTGATGTCAAGTAGTCGCAGCCCATAGATATCAAAGTAGAACCACAAAAACGACCGAAATCCTATCTGCGCTCGAACGTAGATACGTTGCTACTCCTGAGGACTAAGATGGTCGCCTCGCTTCAAAGTGTAGCCGGCAGCCGCACCTCTCCAAAATGTAGAAGATGGTTTTTAAAAGACATCAGGTAAGTACATCAACTATTTTTTGTGTTCAGTTGAAGAGGCGCAGTTATCGGCAACACTTAGAAGTGAAACGCCTATTTTAATCCTCAAAAGTAACAACAGCAACGCATCTTCGTGGGATCAGTTAGGAAATTTATCCTGTTTGAGGTTATATGTAGATGTTTATTAGCTGCATTGATTTCAGCTTGTTTGCAGGTTTTTTACTCTTCGCACATAAAAAAAAATGTTCTACCTATGTATTGGTGGCGTGTAGGCATCTATTTGTGTTAAAGAAATTATTTAAAAGTACTTTTAAACATTGCGTTATGTGAGGTACGCTTAAACTAAATCTTACCGATGACTATACTGCATTTCGTTATAAAAAACGTCTCTACCCTTGGGTGCTAAATTACATAGAATGAATAGTTCAAAAAAATCTCCATTATCGTAATGCAGTAACAGCAAAACTCAGTTTCTAAAGGTAATTTATGTGTAAGTATACTTTTATATTCTGTTAATTTTAGTAGTTAGTCAATAAAAACATGCTACACAAAGTGGATTATATTCCACTTGGTTTATAAATTACCGATTCAAGTTTTCCTGGAAGGAGAAGCGTCATTCTTAATGTGTATATCGGCAATGTGACACCGATGCGCTTCCAATACATTTTCTCGTTCAACTGTTGGAGATTTTCTGTCGAAATCCATTTTACCAAGTTTTTCAATGATCGTCCACGTGGAACTAGCAGCAAAAGCGTCAGATCCGGAACTGCATATCGTATCTCTATTGCCTGAAGTTGAAAATAGGTTAAAATTAGAAAAGTGAATTAATAATATAACACAGGTAGGTACCTACTACTTTTTTCTATGGGATGTATATTTATAGCACAAAAATGCTTCTGTTAAATTAAACAATTAATATTTATTTCTACGGTATACCTGTGTACAAAAAGTGTATTCCTTGGCACTTTTTAAATACTTTAAACCTTAATTATCACAATATTTCTTACGTTACCTCTAATTTCTAGACATAAACTGTTTATTTGTTAAGTTCTTATCTTAGGTATTAAATAACTTTTACTGATAGCTGTTGCATATGGCGTTTGGACGTTATCGTGGGGGCGGTTTGTTGTATAGATTTTCAAGGCATTCAACCATTGTGCTTTTCACAAAATAATTATTCAGTCCGTAACAATGACGCTGATCGGTACTACCACGAATACTTTAATACTTTTGTGTAATCTTGTTTTTCTTGCAAGTGCTAGCTGTCCTAATGACCGACAAGATGCAACTCACTTTGAGGGTAAACTGCACGACGATTTACTGTGTGCGTATCACAGCGATTTTCGTCCCGTGAAAGACCACAAGAGCTCAGTAAATGTCAAAGTTCGATTTGCGCTGAAGTACATCAGTTTTGACTCCCTAGAAGAAACTTTTACACTTCACAGCTGGGTAGCATTGACTTGGAAAGACGAATTTCTAAAATGGACACCCTCGGATTATGGCGATATAAATGAGACTCAAATGGAGAGTCATGAAATATGGACACCTCGAATGGCTCTATTTAATGCAGATGCTAGCTTATATCAATCAGATTCTTTATATACAACTTGCTTGGTGGCGAGCGATGGGACTGTCACTTGTGTACCTCATCTAGCTCATTCCGGTATTTGCAGGACTTCGTTGCGACGCTGGCCGTACGATTCGCAAAATTGTACACTGTATTTTGGATCTTGGATGCACTCCGGTGAGCAAATAAATTTTACATTCTACAAAAACAAGCCCGTCATGCTAGATGATTACCAGAATGGGCCCGGCTGGAAATTGTTGCAGGTGGTCAAAGATCGCTTACCGGGCACCTACGGCTGTTGTCCGAACACCTCTTATCCTATGCTCAAATATACTTTCATGTTGAAGAGAGAAGCTGCAGGTCCGGCAGCTGTCGTCGTCATCCCTTCCATGGTGATTGTTATTCTTACCCTTACTTCTTTATTACTCGACATCAAAGATAATACTAGACTGTGTATGGCCTGCTTCAGCCTTTTTGGTCACTTTCTATTTTTGACTGAAATAGGAAACGACATTCCGAAACACAGTTCTGATACGCCAATTTTGTTATTGTTCGTCCGGGACTCGATGATTGTCACTTTGGTAGCAATTTTGGTGACGCTGGCGTTAATGGCTATCCGACGAAGGGTGGTGCCACCTCCAGCTTGGCTAGTTACTGTGAATAGATTGGTGAGCAGTGGTCCTGGCAAATATGTCATTTTCACAGAGTTTGATCCGAGCGACATTACTGATGGAAAAGTTCTGACGGATGATACGCCTATCGATGGTCAAAGATCATGCGAAACATCTGATTGGATAAAATTTGCCAACTTGTTGAACAGCTTTATGTTTATCGTTTCTCTTATAGTGTACGTAGTGTTACTTAGTAGTTACATCCCATCCGATAATTAATTTCTGAATATATTAAAATTACATTGTCGTCTCAATTCGTTAATATACACTTATGTATGTTTAAGAAGTCTTTATTATAGAGGCATACTATCGTAAATTTAGTCTAGAAGAAAATATGGATTAAATTGTAGAAAAAAAAATGTTTTTTACGTATAAACTTATGTATATTTTAATCCAAACTATATATGTAGTTGTTCACAGAGTGTGTAGTGTTCTTAATTGATGTTGCAAATTTATATAAGAAAGAAACAAAGAGAGCGAGATCAATATATAATAACCTAAAGCTGCTCAAAATTTTGTATTCCAATGCACAGGAGGTCATTAAGAATTCCTAATTAAGTGGCATAAAAACGAAAAAACTAAAATGTAACAATTACAATCAATAGTTTGGTAATACTCACTTATATAATTACAATTGTAAGGATAACTCCAAATATTGAAATAAATCATGTTTTATAAACGTGTGTCATAATTTATTTACCTCTGCATCCCATTCAGCTAAATGAGCATATCGCACCACGTCATTGATTCTGATCATGCGCACCGTTCGCGGAGGAGCGTCTGCGTCATAGAATGGACGAGAACCATTCAGTACGGTGGGGGCGGAGCGCCATCGCGCCCGAACATACATCGTCGTAAGCCAAACTGCGCAAATACCATTTGATAACTCATCTTCGTCGAATGTATTGTGCATGGCCCCTCCGGAGTCTATTTCTACCTAACAATATTTAATAATTACTAGCGTTTACTTGCTTGCTGCCATAAAATATATAACAATAAGTACGTAACAAGAAAAAACAATGCTGACCGCACTAACAATACTTATATATTTATTGTAGGTTATTTCTCATTGCAAAATGCATTGTCAGACTATGTAATGTAGCCTGATAATGCAAAACCTATAACGAGGCCAGAGGTACAGACTACAGACACAGTGTGTATAGTTTAAAGTACATCAAATCAGTAATTATCGCGTTAAAATACAAACAAATTAACGAACGGACAACGGATCATGACTTATATTGTCCTTATATCTTATGCGTTACTTTAGCGTCTTTTTGTATATCGGACTATTCCTGGTTGTCTCATAGATAAATAATGCTCTACCATTTACTCAAGGTATTATTAAATAATTGCTTATTTGCGTTTTACTCATCAACTCGTCAAATATTCTCCTTTTTGTTCCTAAACAATTTATTGATAAGCCTGTCGTTACTTTTATAATCTAATTAAAATTAATTGAATAGTTTACCATTATATGACTAAGGAAATCATGTAAACAATAACGCAACCATATATAATGTTACGCAAGTATAACCGTTTAGCTAGGTATAACGAATCTTGAAATTAAATTGGACAAGTATAAACAATTATCCACGACTTTTTTAAATTGAATTTATGCAAAGGAGAACCGCGAACACCCAATTTGCAAAACATCCAATGGTTAAAAGGTATTATTTTTAAATTTACAATGACGTCATCTCTTCGCAAAATATATTATTCGACTAAAAGAAAAAAAAGAAGAAGAACCCTAGTTTGAGGCGGAACAGATATATAAATATATTTTATATTCTTACTTACATACCATTTGGTTAAGACGTTTGGTGACTTCCCCCGGGTTATCAGTTTTATTGATGTGGTCCAGGCTAACGTGTAATGCTGGAGCTGTATTTACAAGAAAGTTTCCGTTAACACTAAGTGATGGCCCCAAAACTATTCTCGATGTCCAGCGGAACTTTAAAAAGTTGCCTGATGTCGGCAAAGTTGACATTACATCTTTGAGTAGTTGCACTCGTTCCTGAAAATTTGATATTAGATGTCAGGGCGTCAACTGCTGAAACCTGAAATTGGAATCCACTCATTTAACGTAAAAATCTTCCTAAGACACCATACTTTATCAAATCCAATGGAACGCTGTTATCATGTGGAGCTACTACGTAAACATTTTCAGATTCAAAGTTTTACATGAACATGTTTACTTACTAGTAGATTCTTACATAAGATTTCCTTGCAATAAATTCCAAAAGGAGCTAAACCACATCTCGTTTAGAAACTGTATGTTTAATGTGTTTAGTACCATATTGACTTTTTTATCTTTCATTTGTTTGTTTTCATAATGTGATTTTTTTTAATATTATCCTACCTTGCTTTCATTGGAAAGAAAGAAATCTATAACAAATCACACAAACATTAAAACAATAATATAAAGTAGAAAAAAGAAGTCGAACGAAGAAAATTAAAATTTATAAAATAAAATTAAGTAAGTTAAACAGTTTATTTAATTTGTATCTATTTACTTCTCGGGAATAGTATTTATGAAGTCCAACCAGTACAGATTTTATGTATAGGTACGTAACACATATTTCTATCACAAAACAAATATTAAATCTTATTTCAGTAATATTACCTCGCAACTAGTTTTCAACCCCAATGTTTGATTGATTTGCTTAATTATTTCCGCATCGGATTCAGTACAGAGAGCCACTAATTGTAAATATAGAAAAAATCCAGATTGTGCAAATGTTATTCCATTCTCGCGTCGCTCCGAGGGGCTTATTGACAATAGCTTTTGAAAAGTAGCCTAGAATAACAACAACATACAGGTCATAAAATAAAATCATTTCTAAATTTATTTCAAATGAAATAATTTGATGTTGGTAGATATATGAAATACCTAATTAATTTTGTTCTAACTATAGATTTGATTCTATTATATCTATATAGTTTATGATTATTTACATTTTTAATAAAAACTTTCCAATCGAGTATTAAATATTGTGGATACGATCCATATTCACAGAAGGTCGCCCTTGACCAAAACATTAATATCAAAATTCTTATCTTGTGAAAAAACAGCTACAATGTAATACTATTCAAGTATTGTTTTAAAAAATGTCGAACAGAAAATAATTATGATTATAATTACGAGTTTTTGCACAAAATAAATACAAAATTGGCTGTTGAGTTTCCGCCACATAGGTTCGTCGTCATGCCAATAATATTGTCAATGAACTCTCATTAAGCACGTGCCTACTTAGGTTTACGCCCCTAAGCGGTGTTGGGTAATCTAATCGTGGTTGGTAGGTTGGTAATTTAGATTTTATGTTACGATCAAAACAGCACGATGATGAGACGCGATGCAAATGATATACTTTAACATTTATTGTAGATGCAAAAGTTCAACACTGTGGCTTTTTGTCCATTTTTTGACCGGCTTTTGAATTTAAATTTGTATTAGTTGTTCGGTCCCCAATAGTACATGAGTATAAGTTATAAAAACCAATATTATACCTTTATTTACTTACATGATAAAATTTTGATTCCAACTGGCCTAATTCTTGCATAAACTCATTCAAAGGGGTTTTAATGTTTTGTACATAAGTATCTTTATCTTTCCTGTCTGTCTCTGAGCCTGTTGCCGTGGAAAGCATCGTAGCTCTGTTATTAATCTCATAGACCTCAACATCTGTAGTAGTAATTACTGTCGGTGTAGTTAATTCTAGGTCATGTTCTTGTGTTCTCAAATTCTTTATAAATGTATGTGGAGTCACGAATTCAATCGTGGGAGAGAAATGCTGTGAATTATCCTTCTGTTTATCATTGGAAAAATAAGTACTGTCTTCTTGTATTATATTGGGGGTCACTTTATTATTGTTTATTAGTAACTGATCTGATTTTGTTGTGTAATGTTGGGGACGGTATGTAGGTTGACCACCGTTCAATTTTCCAAAAATTGTAGAGGGTGATATTAAGTAACCTAGTGGATTGACTCTTCGCAATAAACTCGGCACCACTTTGCCGGCCTCATATAGATTTTTGATGGGCTTTGTAATAAAAGACGTGACTAAAGAAGGGTTATTTTTTTGTAATATTTCATATGTCACGCAAGATTTGATAGTTACTATAATGGCAATAAACCACGAAGCACCGGTCCTATGCATATTCATTGATAAGAATTGCTTTCACATATTACGAAAAAAATATTTGAGGTCAATTTTAGAGATGATTAACACTTTATCTGTCGTACTTTCAGTCTAAAGCAGTTTATTCAATAGTCAATAGAAACGTATATTTTTAAAAACCCTTCAGTGTTTTTACACGTGCACCTTTTAACTCTCCGCGATTTCTTATCTCACTGCCTCACTGCAAACTACTTCCAATAATGCCTGTAAATAATGCGTTCTGTTCCGCACATTCGTAACTAGCTGTTTAACTGATTAATGGGTGCAATTATACTTTACTTGAACAAAATGAACTAGAGGCGATAACACCGTTCGTGATTCGGTTTTTATGTTTTTGCTTAAGCTTAACACGGTAGTACATATCTATAGCTAGGCATGGCATACTTCCATAGATGATGCTAACTTATTCCTCAAGGGAATTAACAAGATGGACTTCAGATAAGACTGTAAGTATAAATAAGTAACAAAACAACTAAGTGGGTATCGGACTACATGCAGAAAGTAAAGTATTCCAGGATAGAGTGTACCAATAATATTCTATACATACATAGAAATATCAATTATCAGCGATCAATCGTATCAATATAATTATCAGCGATTTACAAAATTTACCTTTCTCCATAACTTCATATATATATGTATTGACAATATTTCGAATAAAATAGATGTGGTATAGGGACGGGAAACATAAAATTATAAGAGCTAATTTGTAATCATTTCGATACGGGAGTCTAAAAGCGCCGCATATTCTAAAGTAGGTACATAGAAAAACCCTTGTACTAAGATATTAACAAAGGAAGGACCATTAAGATAAAAAAGAAATAGGATAAATATTATGACAACTTATGACCGGACAAAACTAGTGAGAAAAATAGTATATGGGTGAGGTCACAGATTGAGCTTATACGGTCATGACACGCACTTAATAGTGTACATCCATCGATTTTAAGCACCCGTTTGGCTAGCTGCCACGTTGCTGTACGCTGAATCCAACACAAGAAATGGAAGACCTACTTTCGTATCATTGTACTTAACTATTATATTAACATAGTTATATCTATTGTTGCTGCTTATTCATTACGTTATTGACATTCTTGAGACGAATAATATTAGAAATAAAAAATCATCAGCCCCAATTTTGTATGAAACATTTATTAGCGCGTTTTGGGGGTAAAACAGACTCGTATGGCGTGACGACAAACAGCTTGCCGCTGGTTTATGCTGCCACAGTTTTTTTTTGTATTTAGGTATATGAAACATATGTTTTCTTCAAATCGAAGAAATCGCTTGGAGAGGAAGATGATCAGTTAATATATGTAAGTGAGCACACAATGATACGTATTGAAAGACAAGAATGGTTTCACATTATACATGGGTGAGGTTATGGTAAGATCCCGGTCAAACCATGCATGTTCGATCATTATTACTATCTTATAAACCATCGCCGAGGAGATACCATCGCCGTCCTCATAGTCCGCTGTAAAGCATTACTTGTGTTTCGGTTGGAGAGGTGCCGGCTACACTTTGAAGCGAGGCGACCATATTAGTCCTCAGGAGTAGCAACCCATCTATGTTCGAGCTCAGATAGGATTTTAGTCATATTTGTGGTTGAACATGGATGTCTATGGGCTGCCGTGACCACTTAACATCAGGTGGCCTGCATGTCCCTTTCTTATTCTTTCACAGGAAAAAAAGAAGGTAAAATCCAATTATACACAGTATGACGTACTATTTGCACATAAAATTAGGAAATAATTCAATTATTTTATATGTTAGATGCTCAAAATATAAATCTAGTGCGTTAATTTTAGGTTTTATTGCTCTTTTAGGTCGGGCATTTCTTAAGTGCTGACCCAACGGTTATTATTTGGTAGGTCAAGGCATGCAGTCCCCGAACATTTGCCAAAATTTTCAAGCAAGACAAAATAAGTCCTGTTCTATTCTCCATGTTTGCAAAATGTTTTCACCTCAATTAGTACGATAAGTATATCGTACGATAAGTATATCGTACTAATTTATTAATTAGAAATATTTATAAATAACTAATAGAGAAGGCTAGAACAATAGTTCGGTCGGGAAGGAGTGAACTATTGTTCTAACAGAAGTCGTGAAGGAAGAAGGACGATCAGCATTGAAATATTCGCAGTCCATCGTCGACATCATCACCACACCGCCAGCTGTTAACACATAATCATTTATCTACTTATAAAATTAATAATACAACCCTTCCTCCTGTGTTCCTCTGAAAGGACATTGCCCGCACCAACGATTACGCTTTTAACTTTTTTCCGCATTCCTGAAGGCATTGCTCTCGTACGAGCTATTCTCTGGTTTGATTAAGGCAATTGGGAAAACTGTGCGAGCCAATCCCAAGATCAATTTCATCCTTGTATATTCGGAGAATAGTATAGGTCTTGCCAGCTCAATTACATTTATGACAATTATCTTAATCCTCAGGAGCAACAACGCATTCGTGTTAGATTTTAGATGAGATTATTGTTCTTTATAGTTGGTTACAGATGATATTGACGACAGGGACCACTTACCATCAGGTGAGCTGCACACACTTATTAGCCACTTTAATAGTATAAAAACCCGTCAAAATCCCATAACTTCCCATAAAGGTTACCAAGATTTTTTATAAGCAGGATGAAATAGCTTTTATTTTCCGTCTTGGTCTTCTCAAGGCAAGGAGTACAATAAAATCTTTATACTGATGGAAGATACATACATAAATAAACGGTATTCAATGATCTAAAACGATACTGCAGTAATATTTTAACATTGATTGCGGCGCTCAAGTCAGTGTTACGGGAGACGGAACTAAGCTGGAGCTGTATTCTCAAGACAGGAGATGCACCGATATTTCAGTAAAATATTGTATTTTTTAGCATCTGTGTATCATCTACGAATACACAGGGGTAATGTCTGCCCGCGTTCTTGTAGCGCCCAGGTAATTACAGCACTTTTGTTCGCCCGTAATCCATACAGATTTGTAAGAACACGACAGTAAACTACAGTGTTGTACACCAAATGGAAAGTGTTAAGGTTAATCTCATGCTTTGTTGTTCATACAACCAGTATTATCCATTGTGGCGCCATCTTTTGTCGAATAGGGGAAAGTCGCCACATCCTGGGATGTGGATGTGCCTGGGGAGCGGCCGTGATCCGATAGTCACATTTTCGGAGTTTGTATGTATGCATGATACTTAGAAAACTTCGATAGCGTGGTTCAGGATTCGTGTTGCGCCATCTCTTGTAGAGTTGCGGAAAGTCGCCACATCCATACAATGTATAACCTTGACCAGACTCTGACAATAGAGTAAAATAGTGGCAAAAGAAATTCATTTAATTTATTTAGAAATTTAACTATTACTTTTGAATCTATGAATCTGAGCCAAAAATTAACAGTAATAGTAAATGTAAGCTTTAATCTAAAGTCGCACTGTGGGTGAAAAAAAGGGAGTTATAAAATAAAACACTCAGTTGAAATAATACATAAATATATTTATCACACAGATACAATTAACAGAATTGATGCCATAAGTGCCCTCTAAAAACGACAATTTATTATATTCTATATAAGGAACTGGCTTGGCCGGTCATGTTATCATACACCTAATATCTATAAATATTTCCTTTGCTTTTGTACGTAATCTCAACATTCAAAATATCTTATTTTTATTATTA
Source organism: Phocides pigmalion okeechobee (assembly GCA_018251015.1). Classification (NCBI taxonomy): domain Eukaryota; kingdom Metazoa; phylum Arthropoda; class Insecta; order Lepidoptera; family Hesperiidae; genus Phocides; species Phocides pigmalion. Next base: position 13,182 of record DWON01001738.1, read on the forward strand.
ATACAATTTGTGAAATATTGCATAAAATAGTATAAATATTAACACTGAGGTAGCCAGACCGAAAATACTTTTACACAGTAAATAAATGACTGAGTTTAATAAATAGTTTCTGTTTATAAAATGTAAATGGTGACAGCTCATGGTAAAAAACCAATACAAAAATATATGCTTACAAAATATTATAATAAAATAGGATTATATATATAATACATGTCATATACACGGATCATATAAATTATTTAAAGTTACAAAGCTTTACTGTTATTAACTTTACACAAAAATACTGATTAGTAAAATGAGTAAGTAGATACGTAATTTAAAAAATGCATTCAAAATGCGTTCTGAAAAATCTGTTACAATTGTTAATTATACAAATGAGTATAGAGGAACTGTGTAAACATCAAGGGTCACCTAAATTCTATTTAGCAATACTTTATCTATTTCATAAGTGATTTGTGTAATGTATTTAACCGATTTATTCTATGTATTAAATACAAAATATAAATATATAAAATATTTGGTAATAATTGTATCACTGTCCGCGGTTTGTGGCTATGAAATAGATGTCGTCGTCGACAAGTATAGCGACGGCGAACGGATGATCGGCGACGAAGCGTGGCACCGGCGGCTCGTCAAGCATGGCCGAACACATCATGATACCCATCGCTGCAATGTAAACACTCCGTCATACTAGGAATACATCCTTCAAGCAACAACAAGATGAAACGCATTTATTTTCATAGGCCTGGGAGAGCAATCTCTTCTATACTACTGTCGGATCGAAACGAGAGCTCAACTAATAAGACTGCATTGAAATCCGCGAGCTTATTTTTTCATAATAATTATCGATATCTCTATTTTTATCCAACTACACGCACGCAATAAGGAGGATTTTTGACCAATGCGTATGTTATATATGTGGATTTATGGGTATGTATGCAAAATGTGAATGAACACATCATAATTCTATAAATTAGATATTGTTGGATTGGTTTTGATCGTCCGCTGGTCAATGCCATACATAATACTCGTCCAGAAATCAAACACGTAATGAAACACTATTAGTTGGCAGAAAATACCAACGGAGTCGCTCATAATAGTAAATTCTTACATAATATTGATTATGAGCTTAAAATAAATTACCATATTATAAATATTATGAACAAAACAGCTCTTATTTCAAAATGTATGCTTTGACACGGATAAAATTATAACATTTAATATGGACAGGTTAGTGTACTCTACCATTGAAACGTGGAATACATATGCAAATATAGTAAATTTAAAGTGCGACGTAGTTCGTATAGTTTGCGTTTATTCCAATCCGCGATGTGTAGCTATGAAATAGATGTCGTCGTCGACAAGTATGGCGACGGCGAAGGGCCGGTCGGCGACGAAGCGCGGCACCGGCGGCTCGTCTAGTACGGCCGAATACAGCATGAAACCCATCGCTGCAATACAAACACTTCGTCATGCTATGTATATAACATCAAGGCAATAATTGAAATAAAAATTGCCCGTGTAAAAACATTCCTAACAGCCAAAAAAATACTATAGAATCACAAGAAAAAGTAATGTTTCACATAAACATACAAAAAATGTCTCCAGACCATTCGCAATCCCATTCTGATGTTTTAAATCCCTAGTATTTTACGTTTTGCATGACAAGACAAGCGACTACTTGAAATAGTTTGCGTTAATAATGACATTGATATCATATTTACATGTTCGTATTATATAATAATGTGTGATCGTGTGATCTACATTTCATTTAATATTGACTGAATTCTTAAGTTATGTACATCTTAAATGTACTCGTACATTATCTTTGTATCGTGAAATATCAAAGCAAAGCAAGACATTTAAAAGTGAGATGTAGTTCGTAAAGAAATAGTATTTATTCTAATCCATGATATGTAGCTATGAAATGGATGACGTCGGCGACAATTATCGCAACGACGAAGGGTCGGTCGGCAACGAAACGCGGTGCCGGCGGCTCGTCTATTACGGCCAATAGGAACGCGATACCCATTGTTGGGAGAACGCTCTGCCGTATTATGATATTGAATATAAGACGCTTACGAAATTGAATGCGATCCCACATGCGGTACCACGATATAAATGCAGTTCATAATTGTACATTATAAGACTTTAGGCTCAAAACACGTGCGCGCTTTTATCTAGCGTAGACCTGGTTTTACCCTGCTCCGTAAAAAACTATTTCAAATAATGCTAAAACTGAAATATCTTAGAAAAACTTGTGAAATATCTACAGTGAAATATCTCAAGAACGATCACGTAATTAAAAGTTATTTGCAAATTAAATTTGAAATAAACAAGTAACTGCCAATGTTGTAGCCAAGTAACTGCCAAAGTAAATGCCAGCCTACGATAACTTTGTTATATACAAATATATACATATACAAATAGCAAAATGTTGTAAATATTACGATATTGAACTTGAAACGCCCACAAAATTACATGCGACCTATACAGTACCCACAACCTATATGCATATCACAATTCCATATTGCAAGCGTTTGTTAGCAATAAAGTAATCCGTTTCTTCGTCCACTCCTACAAATTAAATTGTATTTTTATATGAGTAGAGTAGAAAACGAGCATGCAAACTGCCTGATGTTAAGTAGTCGCAGCCCATTGAAATCCACGTACAACCACAAACACGACTGAAATCCTATCTGAGCTTGAACGTAGATGCGTTGCTACTCATGAGGACTAAGATATTCGCCTCGCTTCAAACTGTACCCGCAACCGAAATACAAGTAATGATTTACGGCAGATTATGAGGGCGGTGGTGGTACCTCCCCAGTTGAACTATAGTTTTTCCACCTTTTCATTTTATTCGAATTCTTTGTAAATATTTATTTAAACATATATATTGTGCGTATCAGGGTAAATTAATCAATATTGTGAAAATAATAATAATAATATAGCAAAAATAATCACAGCTTTCATTCTATCTTTATTATAATCTTAATACCAAAACAACACAAACAATAATTATTTATTATTATGGATTTTAAGATTTACAAGATAATGATATGTAAGTTAAGATATATCTTTAAGATAAGACAAGAAGATCTATAAGATAAAGTATTATAAGACTTAAGTTGAATGTAGTCCGTTAAAATATCTATCAATATATATGTTACTGTTTTAAGTACCTCTTTTATCCGGCGAAGAGTATCCACGAAAATATGCTATAGTATAAGTATAGTCAATAAGGCAAACTTATTGTAGTAATTATAAAAACTGCTACCCTGGTCTTGTATACTTGTGAAATATACGGCCACTACTACCATAGAAACCTGGTCATATTATAGATGAAAGACATTAGTTTTTTATTTATGTCGTAAAAATAGTGACTTTTTGGTTTTAATATTTTTATTAATGCATAACATAAACAGAGTTTAATTATTATACATTATATTTAATTTTATTATAATTGAGTTGCACACAGTAATTACTCGAAGTAGGAAGATTATGTTATGCTTTGGAAATTCCTATTTATACTTTTGATTTTATGAACCTTATGACTAAATAAATAAATGAAATGAAGCGCAAGCACATAGGAGACATCACAAATTATACAATAAAATGCTTTTGAGCGATAAGTTTCATGCCATAGTAAAAGTATTATGAATAGTGGAAAAATATTGAGCTGACGCACCATTTACATAGATCATAAGCCGTCCTCCTCATAAATAGAACAAAGATTGACATTTATTGTGTTTACAATTAAGGCCTGCGCAGACGAAGGACTGTCCTTGGGGTACTTCTTTGTCAGTCACAATAAATCACTTACTACTGCATCGACTAATGTACCCTAGAAACTCAAAGTACCACGTAAGTAAATATCACCTAACCACAGAAGTAATGGATTTTGATGATATTTTCACAGTGATTCACTAAACATACGGCAAACAAATTATAGGAAACTATGTGCGAGTGCGTGACAGCATCTCCGAGAACATTTTGTTCTGCTGTTCGGGGACTTCCGTCGTTCGAAAATAAGTCTTGTCTGCAAGGATTTAACCCGTCAGCGGACGAACGTCTTTCAACTGCGCAGGACCTTAAGCATAGTATTATATATTCGATATGAATTTGAGAGCGAATACAGCAACGGAGACGTGGAGCATCGAAGGCGGCTAGGCGGAGCGGTAGGCGCCGACGAATAGGGGCGCGCGGTCGAGCCCGAGCAGGACGTAGAAGAAGGGATGGTCGGCGCGGAATACGGGCGCGGGGGGGCGCGCGCAGCGAAGCATCATCACCATGCCTGCACCACAGCACAAACAAGAACAGTATAACGTCTTCATATAAACGTCCGAAACGCTGCAGCTATTGCTAGTGATGCGCCGGATATCCGGAAAACAGATCTTTATCCGTATCCGCCACTTTTTGTCCGATTTTGAACGGATCTTTGTTATTATAAAATTTCATTACATGTACTAAGTTTGAAATGTAGGTGGCAATGCAATAATTATAAATATCAATAAAAAGATTTATATCTTTAAAATATTTGATTTTAGTAAATTACAAAATAGTATGTTATAACTTAATAACGCAAAGGGTCAACCATCTTTTAAAAGTCACACACTTCGAGAGTGAGTGAAGAAAAAGAAAGATCCGTATTGGCGGACCCAGACATTAAAGATTCGTGTTCCTATCCGTATCCGCGAATATTCATTTTTGAATTATCTTGCACATCGCTAGTACGCACGCAGGTTAAAGTCTTAATATACTGTATTCATGATTAAGTAGCAAGATAATACCGACTTTTTGTTCAATGTATGATATTTTAAATTCTTTAGTCTACATTAAAATCAAGCTTTACATTTTTTATTTCCTTTCCTTACTTTGTTTTTTTTTTTATTTTAGACAACGGATGCCACGTACTCTACAATAACTAGCGCTATAGCATAATTTATAACTAAATATTCGAAACAGATTTAATAAAAGAAAGACAACTTAAAACATATGAGTACTTCAGTCACAATCACATTCAAAACGCTAGGGGAAGGATTCAATCAAAAATATTATAAGACAATTTAATGAGGTGTTATTAAACGTGATAATAAAGCCACAGTCATTGGACAGACCAGAGCCGTCAGAATAGATTTTTAAACCTTCGAGGCAGCTCTTTATAATTGCAGATTTGCTTATCAAGACATGACAGCCGAGACGTTATACTGTTCCTCTTTCTACTGTGCTTACATATAGACGTCCTATCTTCCTTTTCATATTCATAATAATGTCAACTGGTTGGGAAATGGGTTTGTCCTCTCTAATAAATACCTCCTATTAATATAATAATACAGTAGAACCTCGATAACTCAAACCTCGATAACTTAACACCTATATAAGTTAAAAAATAATATGTTCCGTTTCCATCGAATCCCAACTCCCTAGACCCTTGATAACTTAAAACCTCTACAACTTGAAATATTTTGTGTTTCCCGTGGACATTAACTTATCGAGGTTCTACAGTATTTATTTAAAAATAATAATGAGAAAAACAGTAACATAGCTCAAGAAACATCAAACCCACTGTTTAAAGAGTGACACAAACTACGATCATCCTATTAGGCTGAACAGCCTTAATTGTTTAGTTTTTTATTTATTAATTTAAAGTAGCAAGCGACCATACAGTCCAGTTGACGGTAAGTGATAATGCCCATGAATATCTGCAACCAAATCCATATGCGTTGCTAATCTTCAGGGTCAAGATGGTCATGTAACAATTATACGCTTTGTTTCCAGCTAGAAAACCGGGGATGTGTCTACTCATACCCTGCTAGACAGCTAGAGCGAATTGTTTCATGATCCCTTATGATCGATGTCTACACAGACGCCGCTAGACTTCGCTAGTGACTAGAGCTCGACACGCACGGGGACGGAGGCGGGGGCGGGGAGGGAAACGGAGATGGGAGTAGTTAATGGGCCGCGGTACACAGCTGCGACGAGTGTGTGATGCGCAGCCATCAGCAACCAGAGCGCCGGCCGCCGCACCGCGAACGTGCGTACCTTCTGGATCGAACGACGCGTGCGCACGACGCCCGCTGCCCGCGCACACCATGCGTACACATTCACATCATCACGACCACATTGACATAAACCGCACACCACCAAGCACATCTTATATTAAAAGAGTAGCAAACGTGCACCCTCAATTTAATTAAGTAGTCGCTACAGAATACGAAGGTATGTAGTCAGCCTACGACTGTCCACTGCTGAACATAGGCCTCGCCCAGAACGTGCTATACGAAGGTATAAACAACCTCAAACGGATGTGAACATGAGGTTGTACGTTGACGCGTGGTTACTTGCAAGGACTAAGATGGTCGCCTTGCTTGTAAGTGCAGCCGGCTATTCACGAGCGTTGCTTAAGAGGCCTTTCAAATGTAGGGGTGGTATCTGCTCAAACTAAGATTTTACCACTTAACAAATATTATAAGTCTTTTTTATGTGAGAAGAGTAGCAAATGAGCATGCAAACCATCTGATGTTAAATAGTCGCAACCCATAGAAATCTACGTACAACCACAAACACGACTAAAATCATATCCGAGCTCGAACGTAGATATGTTGCTACTCCTGAGGACTAAGATGATCGCCTCGCTTCAAACTGTAGCCGGCAACCGCACCTCTCCCACCGAAACACAAGGAATGCTTTACGGCAGATTATGAGGGCGGCGGTGGTACCTCCCCGGTCGAACTATAGGTCTCTCACTTTTATGTACTATGTCATGATATTGCATGTTAGTATATTATAATTTTTCTTGGTACATCATGTGCCTCTGTAAACTAATCCACGCCAATTCTATCGTTCCTATTTAGGATTATGTACAGTATCTACCCAAAGATAGAGATCGCTACTTAATGGATAAGACCGCCTTTTGTATCGAGCAAAAAATGTATTTACTAAATAATACACTTAATTTAATTATTGGAATGCCCAACTGACATGAACTAACAACTGGCATGTTCATGGCCAAAGATAATTATTGTGAAGCATCCCAAAAATAAAACAAGATGAAATTTTGTTAGACATATTTTAAGTTGCACCTCTTTTTATAACATAAAAGGAACCTACAATCGTAGAGCCAATTACCTTTAGTCATTTCTGTTTATCAAGAATACATTGATATTTCGGTTTTATTTCAACTCACTGCAAAGCATTCGTAAAAAATAATTGATAGCGCTTAGTTCGTTATATTAAATTTAAGATGAACGACACACAGCGAAAAGCAATATTGCAACAAATTGCTCCGAAAGTGGACTAACAAGGCTGTTAATGAACGTAAAAAAATATAAGGCAAAATTTTAGGCGGTTTGCTGCCATTCAATAGTGTGTGGCATCCAGTTTTTTGTACAGTATAATCTAAGTCACTTTGTATAACATACACGATACAATTAGTGATGGGCCGGGTACCCGTGTCCGCCGTCATATCCGCGGATATCGGGAGGAGAGAAATGATCTGCATTCATCACTATTATCGGATCTTGAACGTATCAATTCCATTATTAACTTTAACTAAGTTTATAAATCGTTGATAACATGCATCGTACAATTAATTATGCGCCGGATATCCTTATCCGCAATCATATTCCGCGGATATCCGGAGGACACAAATGATTTGCATACGTCACTATTTATCGGATCTTGAACATATCAATTCCATTATTAAATTTTATTAAGTGTATAGAATTCACATTTAATTCTTATGTTTATTAATGTATTGTATACTAATATCGTAACTTATAAGGTACTAATTAATTATTCGTCAATGATTAATTCTTTCGTGAAATATAAAGTCTCGTTTTTGTGATATTTAGACAATCGTTCGTACTTTCCAGTCACTATTCTATGTAAAACATAACGGGTCGGATACGTAATGATTTTAAAAGATGGTCGTAAGGTATCTGATGTTAAATTAATTTATAACACAGATGTAGGTTTGAGTCAAAAGGTCTTAACTGCAATGTAGTGACTTAGATTAAACATACGATTTTTTCTTAAAAATGTGAAATATATATTTAATTATACGTTCATTGAAAGCCTTGTCTGCCATGCGACATATGCATTAGGGCCGATAACCACAAAAGTGGAGATGAGCGAAGCAGAAGAATGTTTTCAATCCTTACTATTATATAAAAGTGAAACATCGTCGGTTAATTTTTTCAAGTCTCATTCACGCAAAAGTTACGAAATTAATCTTCCTCCAATTTTGTAAACAGGTGACCTGTTCCTCTGGTCCCATTATAGACTATGTATTGCACGCTATACTATATTGGAATTGAGCAATGACTTAATGTACTTAAGTTAACTCTCTTTTTAAGCAATCATGTATTGCTATATAGCGGATATCTAAGCCTATGTTTCCAGACAGAGACGCTAATCAATAATAGTAACCAATAGAATAGAAGTAAGGATAGCGTAGAGATTAAATTTTCGACATCTTACGCGGAGATCGGGATTGAAATCCCTGATACGCCTGTAAGTTCGAAATAATGTGCGTTTTACAAATTAATTATTATCACCTGCTTTAACGATGAAAACTGGGCTCATGAAGAAATGTACGTGGCTGTGAGTTACGCTAGTTCTCACATATATAGTTATTTATATTTTTGTACATCGCTATTGTGTATTTCTTACCTTAATAGAACTTACTACTAAATGGTTATCTGGAAGAGATAGCTAATTTAGTGATAAGATTGGATGTTGTTCATGCAATCTATTCAATCGCATATTGTTTTGTATCTTTCGGTTTACAATAAAGAATTTTGTAATATATTGTCATGTAAGAGTAAGAATATTCATTTACTTATTCAGTGTTCTTGAAACACGTTAAAATACTAATTTTAACGAGAGGAACTTAAGGTCTAATGGTATTCCCTCCATTTAATAGTGGCTTATGGCAAGTGTATCCGGTAGGCGTATCAGTAAAATTACAAATATTTAAATAATCGTTAAATTTTTATTCAACGTAGATTCTGTACAGATCTCTTTTTGAACGTCAATACTACTTGAACTACCACCGACTCGTAAGGTGTTTCGTTTTGGAGAAGTGTCGAAAGAAACTCCAATTCAATAATTGAATAAGAAACTACAATGTCCGCTCAACTCATTACCGCTTTCGTGGATACAGACCCTCATGGCATGAGTTATATATACACCCGTGTCCGTAATTACAACGTCATCCATCATAGATAACGGTAAGTATGGATTTTAAAGATAACTTTTCTTTATCAAAAATATGCAATAGCACAAGTGTCTATTGATAATAAATTGAAAATAAATATAAGTGTCACGTACCGGTAGCGGCGGCCGCCTCGGCGCCTTCCTCGTTTACTTCGATGAACGCCTTCTGCACGGCCTTCGACACGTAGATATTCTCTGGTTTGTCCAATATGTTGGTCAACCCAGAATTTTGTCGGTTGAAGATTGAGGTGATGCCAACCTGAAATTTAAGGAAATAAACAATACAATATTTGGTAAAAGAATATAAATACAATATATTATAATTTATTGTACACTAAGAAACCAATGGCGAATTACAGAAGAATAAAATATGGTGTTATGGCTATTAACAAACTCTTTCTGCCAATCTTTGGTTAAAAGGAGGGTTATGGAGGGCAGCGAAGGTGTATATACATAGATTAATAAAATAAACATATAAATGCACGAAAATAAGTAACAACTTTATCACCGACCTATTCCTGTCTCACTGTTTGGCACTGGTCTCCTTTCAGAGATATCTAAATATAAAAAAATGGATGCCTGTATATATTTTGAAATTCTTCAAAACTTCTATCCTACTAATATTAAAAATGCGAAAGTGTTTATATATGCATGCATGTTCCGTTTGAACATCAACAAACTGACCGATATGATGACTTTTAACATAGGAATATATGAGACCTTGAAAAGTGACAGACGACCTTTCGTTGCGAAAATAAAAC
>DWON01001739.1:0-23157 GCA_018251015.1 Phocides pigmalion okeechobee
TAAGCAGGTACTACTTGGGTATCGAATGGGAAATATAACTTTATTTCCGATTCGATTTTATTCGAAACATCGATCCTTAGTCAGCCCTAATCGAGTGACGTCGGCAGCGGTTGGCGCGTGGCACGCCGCCTGCCGACTGGTTCCACGGGTTACTGCCATCTACATTAAAAAATCCGAATGTCCGTTTATAACCGTGTTTTACTTTTTTATTTATTTTTGAACACGTAATTAATTCAAACAAATGCAAATAACTAGGTACTTCTTTTTCACTGTACAAGAGCTATTGAAAATAGATAAGAATTCTTTAAATAGTTTTGTGACTAAGTAACATATTTTACCTTTAAACGCTATTGAATATTCAAAAAATTCTAATAAAATAAAAAGTTGCTAGTCAGATTGTTTCAAATATTTAATTTCTGTTTTTATAAAAAAAATATGGTAAAATAATTGAGTTTTCATTTTCAATTTTTTGTTTTTCTTTCTTAACGATGTCTTATGTCTTATCGATTAACCTTTTTCATCTGTTTACGATTATGAATATACTTATGTATGTATTTCCTCAATGCGTATGAAAAATCCATTTATTTTATGCGTAACGAAGTTGTTTTTTTTTTGAGATAATTCTTTGAAATTGTATAAAACAAGTAGGTAGGTATACCTATATATATAGTTTACCTTAGGTAGGATAATATTCACTATATTATAAAATATGTACTAGGTGCCCTTTTTCATTAAAAACTAGTTTTGTCACCGAATTTGTTCGCGCAGATGTCAATATTACGATACATTTCCATAATTCATTTTGCTCTATTTTTGCCTTATATGTATATTAGAACAATATAAATAAAAATAATATTAACCCCCCATTTGCACGCTTTTATATATACTTTCAATCCCCATTTCTGATTTCTATAAGATGACATTTCAAAAATTTCATTCTTAATGTTCACTTACGCTACGTAACAATAACATGAATTATGATGTGTTAGAACCGTCTTATTGTACTTAGTCGAAAGCAATAATTAAATTGTGCTTCTTTAAGAGATGGTTAAATATAGATAAAAATTATTAAAAGCACAGTCCTATTTTTTTCTTATAAAATTATAAAAAAAAATGTAGTGGAGAGTATACCGTAGCGTCATGCCGTTTACCGTCACGTCATACGAGTCGGTATTAACCAAGGCACGCTAATAGATGTTTTACATGAAGAATAATTGTACCTGGTACTTATTTAGCATTCACTCTAAATGGGGCGTGTTTCCATTTATTTTTTATTAATAAGTAGAACGAATGTCCTTCGGCTTCGGTGTTTAATTAAGAACTAGGCAAGGTTGCTCGGCGGCTCGATATTTCCAAAGGTTTGTATTTTAATCACGAATATTTATAGACGCGATTTTATTTTGTCAGCTCTTTTAATGGTGATTAAGGAGGTATTTTTATGTGGGAATATACTAATTGCTTCCCGACGACCAACGAACTTATTTATCTTAGGTTCTCGTCATTAATTTGCTGCGATTTTATAAACACTAAAAGGTCCATTGGGTTATACGAAAGGCAGATTTTTGTATATGAGGAAATCAGCACATATCCGCACAGTGCATGTACGACCACTTGATCCACGTACGTCCACAAAGAGGACTGAAGACGTATCGGAGATCAGACACAGAGGCGTTGTTACTCATGGTCCTTTTAAATGTATTTCTTACATCCTACTTACTAGAACATGGTAGTATCTTACACTGATGTAAGATACTTCTATATTCTAGTCAGCAGGTAGAAGTATAAAAGACATAGATGGTGATGCCACTGAAGTTAAATTATAAGAGGCTCTATTTCTTTTAATGCGAAGTTTATGAAGTATAATTTAATTGCTTATTACCACAAAATATATATTTTTTTAATTTTTAGGTCAATACACTGATGACGTTCGCGGAACTCGTGCTCAAATTGTGAATTTATTTATACTATAATTGGCACTGAAGTATAACACATGGCCGCGACAAAACTTTTACAACTTTGTCATCTTTACCCGTTCCCTAAAGAACCATAAATATCGGATTTGTGATTACTGAAATCTTACTTTGAAAGAGTTCCAGGGTTGATGACTTGTTTATCGAGTATTTCGGGAGACAAAAAATGGAATCTTGTGTGTCCAACGAGACAGTCCATTCAAGAATTTGTTGACAAGCAATTAAGGGTGGGCTGAGTATGTGCACACGATCAAACAATATCGAATAATGTTTTAAGCCGTTTTTTCTTATCAACGTAATGCTAAAGATTTGCCGGCTTAAGTTGTACTCGCTCATGCGCTGATATTGGATAACAAAATAAAATCAAATGTGAGGTGTCCATTTAATAATAAAATTTATAGCAGCTATCAATTTATATACCTATCAATATAGATACAATTATTATATTTCTGTAAGATTATACTACACTATTACTGTTTTTTAATGCGTTGGAATATATTGATTTGTATTGCGTGTTATTTTTTATTTATATTCTTCGAAAAACCACGTTACTGAAATGAAAGACGACGTAAGTAGCACTCGTATCTCATGGGACAAAGCCTATTATTAATAATTAAAAACTATTATTTCGCATGGCAGTCTAGGTTCAGATAATTAATATTGTTATTAGTTTTCTCAGGCCCGAGGCGTGTCCACCGAGCCGAGAATAGAGAAAGGGAGAGTTTGAAAACATAGGGGATAACATTTCACACGGCTTTGGTGCGTATCATAGAGCAAGTTGTTCCTTATTCATATTGCAGAATGTATAGTACACTCCTAGTCTTTATTTTTAATATGAATAGGAATATGACATTTGAGCCGAGTCGTAGATCTCAGGAGTACAATGCGCCTAAGATTGACTTTAGGAAATATTCCTCTTTTATATGAAATTGGTTATCCATGGACCATGGACATCCATGTATGGATCTGACCACATACAACTAGGTTGGTTACATATTTGTTTGCTATATCTAATTCATAAATAATGCATTATCATTATTGCCGTAAGAACACGCACTCCGTGTAGATTGTTTTGGTTGGTTTTTAATTATAATTTCCATGTTATATTTATTATCAAAAGCAAGAAATTTTGATTCGTATATACGCCGACGGAGCAAGCGTGGGCGAGCCGCCGTATTAACGTGGTATTTAGCTGATCCTACCAGAGTCAACCTGTTTGCATTTTACCAATTACAATGTTACTGCTTGTCTTTTTGTACATCCCACGCTTTTAATTATTCTAAGCCTTTTTGCAGTAACCTATCAGTGTCTTGGAGAGCTCGTGATTTAATACTATGCATTTAGTAGGATATCTGAACATGGGCATATTATGTCCCTATCACAAAACAACTATTGTCAATTTCTTTATTGGACTTAAACGAAACATAAATAATGACAAGCAATAACAAGGTCCAATTATCAGAAATTAGATTGTCTTCGCTATATCAATAGTGAGAAGTATAATGCGAGAACGTAATTATTGGTAAATCTTAAGTCTACAATTTCGAAATGACTCCTGGAAGATTATCCGGTATGCTTCGACATCGTTTGATTTACCGATGATTTATTGCTTACTGGGAAACTTAAGGGCTTATTACCGTAAAGATAATTATTGGTTTAACAAACGCATGCGGCAGCTTTTAAAATTAATGGACAAGTGAATTAAAGTCGCGGAGTTGTAATGAAGATAACGTTGGGGTGGACGCAGCCCGATAAACTTCTGACGGCGTTTCTACCGCGAGATAAGCCTTTAATTACCGAGATAATGCCTGCTTACTACTTGAACTAGCTTTTTAACTTTTAGCAACCATCCGTCAGGCTGACTTCTGAAATGCCGCCAACAAGCTCCCACCTACACGATTTTATTTAAAGTGACAATATTGAACTGCTGGGTACTTTGACTTTAAATAATTATCATACTGAAGCGCATATAGCCTTGTTACTCTAGCTTATGTTGAACGTAAAAATAACTTTAAGCGACGTCGACAGTGATCGGGAGGTGGATGGGTGGCCACTGGTGACAAAATTTCTTGCATATGTTCGTGTTTTGTAGGATACATTAAATGTTTAGTCCTGTTTGTACAAACATCATCATAGTTTGAAAATATTCTACAAACGTGTTGGCCACTAACTAATCCCAATTCATTAGTAGGGATTGGAGCAACATAGTGGAATATGCTTTAGGTTTCTTTTATTTGTAGGAGGAGGTACATAGCACTAGGACATTAAAAAGACTTGCAGTTAATGTACAGTCGACTTAAGGACAATATATTACAAATTTTATGTGAATTATATTTAGTTGTTATATACAGATAACAAAAAACTTTAAACAGATATCGAAAGTACTTTACTAAATGAGTAAAATGAAAATATTAACTTTTTAAAAATAAAACGAGAAATATCCAAAAAAAATACATTAAATACTCCCATATATGTTATTTCTTAGTAAGTACAAAATTTTGTATTCAAAGCAGATGTTCGAAGTGACGTCCTCTAAGTCTACTTTACTTTTATCACGAGTATCGTAAGCAACTAACAGTTGAAGGTTTCAAAAGATCTTGTTAAAAGTCATTTGGATCTACGAGAAGTTTGCCTTTTTATAGAAATTCTCTCATTAGCTTGCGTAGGCGTGAAGAGAACAATAAATTTTAGCGAATAGTTATCGCAAAAGCCATCAATCGCGAATCCATTAAGAGTTCCGAAGTATTGATTGCACGATGAGCTCACTCGCCCCTCGACCCTGCTTCTCAGCTCCTCCCACTTTTCGCGCAAAGCTGTGAAATGTGTTTATAACGACGTCTGCGCAACACCCACGATATTCGCTTACACTTTTTATAGCCAGTTTATTCATTTCCTAGTTAACTAATAGACAAACATGATTGATGGACATGGCGAACATTTGCGAATTAAATTATTTCCCAGACGAATTCCCATTCATTTTGCTTACTTCATAATTATAATCAGATCAATCTTTGATTGTTAAGTGCGAAAGATCCGGAATGAGATTAATGAATTCCTTGAAGAGTAGGTACTGCGGCGTTATTCTTCAATAATTTGAGCGGATATGACGAATAAAGTTTCATGGGAGATGTTGAGTTTCCGCTATTAATCTTGGAGAAAACAATAAAGAACTGTGCACACTATTTATCTTTAAATTATTCGTGTTGGATTTATGTAGCTTCCCCATCCATCCATCCATAGCTCCGTTAACGAACTTCTTCATATATGGACTTTCAATTTTTATGTAAGATGTACTAAAATTTTTAGGGAAAATATCAATATATTTTCTAAATATATAAGAAAACGTAATTGATTCGTGTTTCAATATTTTTTCTATATAGTTAGCGTCAAAGACCAAATTCATCATTTTTGTCTGTCAGTGTCATTTTTGGTCGATGGGTAATGTTCATGGCCTGGGAAGAAAAGTGGGAAAAATATTGTAAGTGTAGTCCCTTTTTATATATTTTGTATTATTTGTGTTATATATTATCATCCAACTCCTCTCAGATCTTCCATAGTCCCATAAAATTATGCTATTAAACATAAAAGGGCATAAAAAACGTTAGATAACAGATAGCTATAGAAGTATTTCTTTCGTAGTTGGATCTGGCTTAGGCTTTCACTTAAAATGTTACGAGCCATAGCAGAATGGATCATGTGTAAGAGCTTTAAGACCGTGCCCTAGGAAGGCGACTTCTCACGACTGCACCGACCAATCCCATCGAAGCTAGTAGCGCTGCAATAAGTAATATTTTTTCATGTCCACTTCAAGGCTATTCATTCAAAGAATTTAATATGAAATAGTACCCAATCAGATTATAAACTACCCGATGCTCTTTTAAAATGTCCGTCGTTGATCAGTCACTAATGTAAATACTTGCCTTATTATGTGATTTATTACTATCTGAATGTCATTATTTATTATTGTTTTGAATATATTACTTACTGCATTTGTTTCTCATGGCTATATTTAATTACAGCGATTTAAAACGACTTAAAGTGAAGTGATTTAAAATGCATACATTATAGGATTATGACATAAGTCTTCTAATGACAGTCACTGAAAAGACATCAACTTTGTATAAGGCATCATTATTCCTTATTGGAAACAATTTGTCTAGTAAGTTATCGTTAATTTTAATAATTTTGCCTTATACATTATAGATAATATTGAGCGATTATATAAATTTTGACTAGTTATTGATATTATGACTTTCACCCGTGTAGTGCAGCGGTCATCATACCGGCCTGCCTCGCAAAAGATTCCAGGTTCCTGGCAGGTCGGATTTCTACTCGATGAATTTAGATTTCCGTTCTCGGTCTTGGTGTTTGTATATTTGCCTTTGTATATGTTTAGCGCATCCGCGATATAAGAAATCCTAATGTAGTGCTGTGTTTGTAGAAACCGTTTATTATTATTAATTATGTATGAAAGAAATCGCAATTTTTCAGAATCTTGTAATAATAAAATGAAATAAAATAATACAGTTTACGTCCGCTACATCTCATCTTGCTTTCGGCTATTCCCGACCGTCGCAAGACGTGTAATTGACTTCAGAATCAATTAAAAACAATGATGAAACTAGATACATAGGTACTTATTTTGCAAACAGCAGTGGTTAAATAGTGTAGATTGAGATCAAAATCGAAACCTGTTATTAGCTACTAGTCCATATTTTCACAGAGTCAGTGGCGAAGGTTTTGTTTATGTTCCTATCATTCCAACAAAGTCTATTTGAAAATTATACTATATCGCTAATTTGGTGCAACATTCACGATAATGTTTTTTTTCTCAAATGAAGTTTTGCATGCTCGTTTGTTACTCTTCTCAGATAAAGAAAAGAAAAATACATCCTTCACACTTTTTTGCACTACCGTATTTTCATTAGCAGTTACAAAATATTTGAATACGATATGAAGCTGCAGTCAAACAAGCAACGCAATTTGAAATATATAATATCTAATAAGTTAATGCCTATTGGAATCTTATTCGTCCGATACTATCAAAGAATGCACTTAAACTTTTGTATATATTCTGTTAGCTCTTTGCTATGAAAAATGTATAGTCTAGGGGTCTTACCACTGAATTTTAAAACTACTATGTAACAGAGCTGCCTCTTCGACTCATAGACTAGGTTTATTTATTTAAATAACGAATTACTGTCTGTTGCTTACTATAAGAATAAGGATAATATGTATTTTCGTGAGAATTACATATAGCGTTACACTTTTTCAATATTGTTTACCACTATCAAATATCGGTGTAAGTCTGAAATAAGTATGTTTAAGGACTCAGAGGTCCGAAGGTGGACAAATCAAGTGACGTGTGTATTCCACCCACGACGCGACGTTTGAGTGCGGCGCGCCCGAGGCGGCAGGCTAATTTTGCATTTAATATATCTGCACTGATTGCTGGTACACACGGGAGCAAGTATTTATTTACGACGTCGTACTTAAGGGTACCTAAAATTACGACTGCGAGAGACTAAATATGGACAGGAATGTGATGGCGACAGGTTACTCTTGCATACAAAAAGATGTAACGCGCCGGAGCCTAAAATTAATTGAATTATTCCAATGTACTGCACCTGATTTGTATTTTATTGTACAAATTCTGTCGATAGTCAGTTGGATTTTTTAATACATAATAGAAGCAGTAACGGTACTTGTACTCCAACTGAAATTATGTATATTTGTTCTTGTGAAGTTATGGAGATGTCCCATGCGGTAATGACCACTTACCATCAGGTGAACTGTATGCTCGTTTGCTATTTCCATTAAAAAAACGAATAGATTCAATTAACGTTGTAATAAACAATTTCAAAGTTATTTTTACCGTGTTTTCATTAGCCTGGACAAATTGACCCTGTACAACGTATGTAATTAAACTGTTGCAAAATGTACGGTTTATTTTTTATTATAGTGCACGGTTTAATTAAGATGCTTTTGTATTATCCGGAGTAAGTAGTAATGATCACATAGTCTGTGAAATGTTTCGAAGGAAAATGTTGTTTATCGTGGTAGGTATTAATAAGCCAAATTAATCAAAATAGTAAGGTAAGTAAGGTGTGTGTGTGTGTGTGTGTGTGTATATTTATCATTATAATAGACATGAGATGTCTGTTTTGTTCGGAAAGTTGTGGTAAACACATCTTTTTTATGTTGTAAAAGTGTCAAACGTCACGCCATCTGACGTTAAATGTTAAATCTCTGTAGCCCACGGATATTTATGCCTAACCTCAAACAAGACTGAAGTCCTGTCTAACGTCGTGCATAGATGCATTACATATCTCTAAGACTGTTGAACTGTTATTCTATCACCATGATTTTTTTGTAAGAGTATCAAACCAGCACGCAGGCCTTCTCATGTTAAGTAGTAGCTACAACTATGGACATCCTACAATATCTTAAACAGAAGTCCAATCTGAGGTCATACGTAGATGCATTATAACTCTTGAAGACTAGGATGGTCGCCTCGCTTCTAGTGTAACCACAGCTACACTTCTCCATGACCCATATTTCTAATATTTGTTTTGCTGTTTTTTAACATGAGGATTACAATTCAAGTCTTACAGATACTAATGGCTCTCATGATCACAATAGTGTTTGTTAATCTTAGATATATGTATGTATGCTTATCTCCTTTTTTATAGTATTAAAAATATATTTCATAATTTGTATGAAATGATACGAGCATTTTTGCAATAAATCATAATTTGATACTCATCCCTAGGGTATTAATAAGGATATATCATTCATAACTATTATAATGAAGGTAATTCTTTATATTATTACAAAAACGCTAATTGACCTCGCCTACCTGGCAAGTGGGTACTTGTTAATATGTAATATGATTTTTTATGATTGTAGTGGATTTTGATGACAAGGTAATGATACGATTTTGGAATGATATGATATGATTTTGGAAGTATAGGCATTTTTATTCTAGAACAGAAATCACAAGTAAGGCTATATTTTTTCATGACATTGCTTATACTTTTGTAAAGGAAATTATTAAGTTTAGCCTTGTATTAAAAGCGCAATTTTCTCATATATTTTAATAAAATATGACCGGTTAAATTGAAATTCACACGATACAGTAGCCTGCGGTGTTCCGGCGGCTCTACATAGCGGCGGACGCATAAACAGCTTTTTGTTCTGTCGGTAGAGCACAGTTACAGCTTTTGTTAATGAGCGGATAGAAAGCCCATTACTTGCCGCGAACAACCCCGGCCCGATATGTACCCATTGCGACATTTTGGTTTCTTAAAGTCTATAATTATACGACTTGGGATAACGGTCGTCTTAATAAGGTGTATCTTACTTCCAATGGAATAATAACGAATGAGAGCTACAGCTTAAGATTGGATTTTGTTGGTAGATTATTATGTATTATTTATTGTATATTTTATTATTAATAATGAACCTTAATCTATGATTTTAGTATTCTTTACTTTTTAATGTGAAGAGCTGTAGACCAATTTTGCTTGTGCAAACTTAAAATATCATAAAGATTTTTTTAGTGAGATAAAAAATAGTATATTTATAAATGTCTTTTTTATGAAACTGGTAAATACGTAGTCTTATAAAGTAAAGAAAATTTAGCTTATACAAGAAAAAAAAACAAGAAAATAGCATGGAGAAACTCAATCTAAATGGTTAAGAGTATAAGAGTACAAAGAGAATTCACGAAAAAATTTAAGATGAAGAAAATATAAAAGAAGTTCTACAAAAAAGGTACTACGTAGAGGATCCCCGAAAAGTCTTTGTAGTATGTAGGAATGTTCATAAATGTTTAGACTAATTGCAGATTTACGAAGAGTCTAAAATGTACAATGTTTTATTTTTTATAGGGAAGTAAAAATTGCTATAAGTCCAGCCTTGGACATATTAAGATATTATATATATATATAACATGTAATTTGCGAATTTACCTCACTTTGACGATATAAATGCTATGTTGGGTGATGGGTAGTGGACAATGAAAGAAATCAAACGTAGACAGAGAACAACAATTCTACACACAAAAGATTGACATTATCGAACTTTTATTACATATTTTTAATAATAATTGAAACTAGTGTTAATACTTTTTATCTTTGTTACCCCTAACATTCGATGAATACAATTAATTTGAATTGTTAAATCGAGGTCAGAGGGAATTACAAGTCGCGTGGCGTGGACGCATGACATGTGTTATTGGCAACCCTTATTGTGTAGGAATTCAGGGTGTTCCTCTCTACTGGGTGGAACATTATGGGCACGACAATATGCAAAGGGTTTTTGATTATGATCACAATTATGCTACAAATGGCGCAATGGTTTATTTATGATTTATTTTACCAAAAACAATTCATTTAATGTAGGTTGTCAGGGTTTACATTTTACATTTGTCGTAGACCCAAGTTACCCAAGACCCTTCTCAAACCATAAGCCTTTACTCTACAAATCAGAACTCTACAATCCGTACATCTATTTTCAAAGGTACATCTTGGTCTTTTCTAGAAACTGTATGAGAAAGATAGCTTAAATTTTCAGCATACAAAAGTCCGATGCGATGGCTGCTCCATTTGGATCGTTTTGACGAAAACACAAACGTTCCTCCACGTTTGTATTGTGGATTATGGGTTACCTTATAGTCTTTCAGAGATAGATATATTTGGTCATTGTTTCATAACATTTGTACCTCTTGACACGTTAAACATGTGCACTATTCGACATTTGTGGCTGTTTCATATCTGTACGATAATATAAGCCGGTGTTTGGTTCCGTTTGGGAGTGATGTATGGAGTTATGCAAACGAACATGCAGCCTATTCGATGTTAAGTAGTTCTTGCCGGCTGTAGATATTTTAACCGATTCCAAATGATAATAAATAATATAATGATATAATGATTGAACAGGAGGCCCGTCTGACATCGATGATAGCTGCATTGGTGCTTCTGCGTATCAAAATCTGTATTTAAAAAAACTTGTCTTTCGGTTAAATGGGTGCCGTTATCAACTTCATACAAGTGACGCGATAATCTTAATCTTTAGGAATAGCACGCATCTACGTACAAATACCGCTACAGTCCTGTTTGAGGTTAGATGTGCTCGTCCATGTAGCACGACCTGGAGCGACCACTTTACACCACACGAACTGTGTGCTTGCGTGTTCGCTTTCTAACATTAAATATGCAAACTGTAATGATAATAATTAAAGTACATTCATTCACTTGCATGTAATACGAATGAGGTAGAAGTTAGAGGGAATCAAGCGGCGCGTGTCGTGTGGGACAGGTGTGACCACCCTTTGTGCTGAATTTAGGGGATTATTCCCTCAAATTATGAGCAATTCTGTGTTTGAACTGTATTGTACCTTTGATGTGGTGTCAAATACTTTTGCTTATATTTGCTACTAGCTGAACCTGTGACAGAGTTTAAGTGAATTTTAACTGGGTCTTTGGATCCATACCAGAGGAGGTCATGACGTATGGTGATGAGTGATGTGTAATGTTAGTTTAAAAAGCATTTTGACGACGGCTCCTTAATATATGAAAGCACACAAAATTCGCTCGGTGAGCAAACATACAAACAGACAAGAATTATAAAAAAACTATTGGTTTTAGGTTTCTTTTAAAATAGGTTACTTGTATAATATATGTATAAATAGTACTTTTTGTACAATAATGTAAGTAAGTATATAATAAAGAATATATATCTGTTCAGTAATGTAGTTCTCATTATGAAACTTTAGTATATGTATATAATTATCATACGAGTATAATATTCTAACAATTAATTTGTCAAATTCAGATGATAATTAAGCCGTTAAGCTGTTTCTGATTATTAACCAAGAAAATTCGGTTGCTTGATCTGACATTGGGTCGGGAGGGTTTCGCTTTTGTTTGAAAGTAATAATAATAAATACAATCCTGTATAATAATGCACCCTTCGCAAGCGACAACAATTAGGGACCAACCATCATATCCATTACAATACGCATTGCTATACAGTCCAGGGATTTGAGGCATGTGCACGCACCCTACACAGCAAATTATGTATGAGCTCTGCTAGTTCATAATTTTCATAAAAAATTGCGATGTTTGTCAATGAAATAAACATTTACAGATTTCACCCGATCATTGAAAAATCCCTCAAAAATTACTCTAGAAAATGAATAACTGCGGATTATATCGTACCACATCTTAAATCATGGTATATTTTCATTTTTTGCAAATGGTGCCCCTGGTCAGAATATCAAAATATGACTTACAAATAATATTTGAGTTACGAATAAAAGAATCAAATAAAAATAATTACTATAACTATGAGTATATATGTATATATATGAACATTGGAATGTGAACTGGACATTATGTAAAGAGAAAACAGGAGAAAAAAAGTCTCATTGGCAGGACTCTTATAATAAAATAATTCTAAGAAAAGTCTTCGTGTTTAATGGCTTATATTTTTGTTTTAATAAAAATTTACTCCTATTATCCTCACCGGATATAACATATTATTTTATTCAATATGTATATCATTTGTTGATATGGCAGCGTTAATTGTTTTTGGTATAATTTTACGTAATTTATATAAATATAGAAATTCTTCACAGGTTGTAGTTTGATTACAATGTCAATAGGTGAATTAACTCTAGTAACTTGACATTAAAACCTGGATTTTATTATAACACCATTTTATTGAAAGGCAAGGCTGATCTTTACAATAAAATTAAATTGCTAACAAAATAAGAAATCCTAATTTTTACATATCGTGCATATGATAGCTCCAAGTACTCTGGTCAGGAGCTTATGCAATGTGCGTTACGTCGCGTGTCGGCGAGGGCGCTAGACAGGTGTGTCGCACCCCTTATTTGAGGGATTTTGAGGCCATAACACATAACTATACTTGAGCCTGTTCGGTTTTGGGGTGTCCATAAAAAAACTGAATAGTAACGAGTTTGGGTTTTATAAAACACTAGCTTAAAATTGCTTTCTATAGCTTTAAGCGTCTGCATTAAATTGTATAATGTAAAGATAAATTAACGATAACCGTTAGTAATTTTATTGTATTAATAAAGAATGCATTAAAGGTGTTGCCAACAATAGCAACATGTAATTTAAACAATATTGTTTTAAAAAGTGATTATTTTAATAACAATTATTTTGGTCGCTGCTCAGTGGCAAGAAAATATTATATTATAATGCATGTCTATAATGAGGTCAGAGATAATTCAAGTAAGTTTATTCCTGTGTTTGAGTTAATATCCAAGCGGGGCAAATGCTAATTAACAGAAAATAAAATCTGATTTGGCTACTTCTGTAATAAAAAATGTGATATCGAGAACATCTCTTGTTAATATTACATAAAATAAAATGCATATTAGCTAAAAGGAAGCTCGTTGTAGGCGTTCTGATTTAAAATTAAACACAATTTAATTGAATTTTTTTGTTGTTTAAAATCGGTTATTGTGTATTATAATAAATAAAAAAATATAAGTTAAATACAGATTTTACAATTAATAATTAACATAAGGAAATAATTTACAAATACTTTTTGCACTAGTTTTGGTCATAGTGCCTAATTTATACTGATATTAATAATATTATAATAACAAAATGCTTTTGTAGGACTATTTTGAGTCTGGCTATTGTACTTTAATCTATAAAATAAAATGAAGTGTATTTATTTTGGAAAATTAGCAAACGAGTGTGACAGCCATCCAATATAGTAGGCAACCACTTCTCTTCAACCGAAATACAAAGACTGCTTTACGGCAGATTATGAGGTTGGCAGAGGTACCTTCCCGGTCGAACTGTTGTTCTACAACCTTGCTAATATTGTAGGAAACTTACAATTTACTATAAGAGTTTAGTTTTATATCTATACTTGTATTGATTGTACCTAACGTATGTTACAATGTGGACAATAGTATGTTACAACACATTTTTATTTAGTTTACAATTAGCATGGTCACCTTACAATCGGTTCTGTGCATAGTAAAATCGTTACACTTATCGTGTGCAAATAAACGTGTTATAAGTACTTGTTTGAATAACCAACCCTTCGCTTACAGTTATTTTATGAGTGGTTACATAATTGTGTAATACAATGGAGGGTTTGTGGGTAACGAACGTGGAATAGTTTCATTTTATATTTGTACCTTGCTTTGGATCAGTCTGTGGATTGAAAGAAATATATTGTGATAGGTAAATAAGTTCGTGTTCGAAGGTTTTGTTAACATTTTGAAGTAACATGTATATAACTTAAAGAAATGTGAGAAATATGTGCCTGGGATATAATCTCCACATTAGCGTGACAAACTAAAATATTTCCAATAAGTTATCACTGGTTGAGGATGACTGTATTAAAAATAAACCATTTTTTTCTGTAGATTTCTGCTATAAATTAAATTAATACATTTTTACGTTACCAAACTTTTTTGTCAGAATCCCTTTTTTATTATGAAAGAGTAAGAAACGGGCATGTAGGCCACCTGATGTTGAGTGGTCACTGCAGGTCACCCACGGACAACCACGTCCAATCTCAAATAAAATAGAAGATCTAAGGGTGGACGCAGATGCGTTCCTACTCTTGGGGACTAAGATGGTCGCCTCCAATATTGTGTATCCGGCTACTACTTTAAATGCACTTTAAATCCTTACTTTAAATGTGATGGAGTCTCATCCCAGCAGTGGGATATAAATAGTGTCGCAGGCATTGCAATTATATGAAATCTGCAAAAATATATCAATTTTTTCAAACTAAACTTTTATAGATAGTACAATATTATGATATATCGACTGATCTCTGATTATCATCTCTAAAAAAATAGCCAATGTTGGTCTGTTTTGACCAAAGAAGGTTTATCTTTCTGAATTCTTTTTAAGATCTGTCATTGAGCATTTATGGAAAATGTCAGAAGTGACGATACCTTTTGTTACAATCTTAGATCACTACTAAAAAAAATACCTCATGTGTGTTACTCCCATATATATTTCATTTACTTCATGATTCTTAAGCCGATGTGAATAAGATTGAAAATTGATCGAACAACACTTCATTGTGAGATACATTAACCATAATAGATTTTATGAAGAGCGATAAATTGATAGAATTCACATGTTTCAACGCCATTGTAAGAATGTTGAAAGGTCGGTGCGCGTCTATTGAAACTTATCCGGCTCCGATAAAGTTTCGATCCATAGAACTATTTGTCACTAAAGACAGTGATGGCTTTTGTGTATTTTTTTGCTTTGCTATTTTTTCTAAGGAAAATTCTCCGAGAAAAATATATAGAAATTAAGTACGTAATATAATATTTAATTACCTTATACATAGTTGTACCTATTATTTATTTTTTATGTATAGAACGTTATTAGAATTGTACATTAAAAAAAAACATTTAGATATAATTTTTAATCAATAAAGAGAGTTCTCATTTTTAATCACCTTTTTTGGTTTACACTCTTAAGTGACCGAATTGTTTCCCCTCTTATAATAAATTTTAATAAATACTTTGCAAAAATCAAGTATTACGATTTCGTCATAATATTATAACCGATAGAAATAATTACTTGTCTTATTAGTATTTCATTTATTTTATCTTTATGTACCTTACAAAACAATATAATGCAAAAGCAGATCCAATGCGTCCAAAATACTCTCCCGGTGAACCTCTGTGCCGAAAGTAAAAGGAAGATGGTGGTGTAAAAAGAAACATGTCCACAAAAATAATATATTATATATTTAACAAACATACATAACTATGTAGTAGATACATATCATATGTATGTATGTACATATGATACGTCCCGACATTAGAAAAATCATAAAAGCTATTGTTATTTATAAAATAAATATTTAATTTTAACAATTATCTACAAAATACATTTTTCTCACAATAAATACTTCAGTACAAAATGAGAATTGGAAGTAAAACGATTAAGTACAAAGTAAGTATGCAATATGGGTTTCGTTTACAGTCGGATAGATCATGGACCGCGGCGTGAATAATAGACAGTTGTTATTTTGCAAAGTAATTGACACGAGGCGGCTCTTCGCGAGAATATAAACTTATGATATAGTTAAAACGATTAATCTGTCTCGGTTGGTGGTAGAATCAGAATGCGTATAATGAGACGAACCCGCGAGAACCTACGAGAGCCTCCGCTTGCGTGCCAATTATTGACGTAATTATTTTGAAAATATGACCATCCTTTTGTGATATTTAACACTCTAAAGTGGTAATATTTTTTAATCGCCCGTCGTGGCCGGCGATTATCCACTCGCCGCGCGAAGTTCTGATTGTCAATTGACTCTTTATCTGAAGCTCCGTGTGTTCGCGCGATCACAAACTTCAAAATAACAAAGCCATATCTTATATTTTATTGTTCGAAATATATTATACGAGCGTTCAGACATAAAGTACAATCATAATGATTGCCAAAAAAGTTTAACGTAAATATTGGGTGCATTGTAATGTTGGGTATTGTTTTCGAGTATAAAATGTGCCATTGATGGTTAACTTAATAAATATCTTTAATGACTAATAAACATAGCTATGTACACTGAAAGCCTCTTTAGATATACTTAAATACATGTACACATACATTCCAAACAAACCCAAAACATAAATATAAATTAATCATACAGATCTTTGTCTTACCGGAAATCGAGGCCGGAACTCTTTGCGGGGCTAACAGATATAGACGCGCTACGGGAGTTAATAATATTCTTTATTGTCCCACTGCTGGGCACGTTCGTGGGCAAAGTTCACTGCACTGGCTAGTTGCGTATTAGTGGGCTTCACTCACCGATGAGAACTTTATAGAAATTCTTAGGCAGCCAGGTTTTTGTACTAAGGCAAATGTTAAATGATTTCTAATACGCCCATAACTTCGAAAAAATAGTGATACATGTCAGAAAACGAGCCCATCACCGTCTTTATCAGCATCAAAACATAATTGATCTATTTATATCAAGATTCCGGGAGTTAAATTAAAACGTTCTCTTTTGATGTCCTGAAATTAAGTAGGCACGAGGCGTACTGAGAATGAGGCGGGTAATGAGATTGCGAGGTAATCTCTGGTTTTGTTATTGAAACTACCCACACCCGCAATCGACGGCCACTCACTGGAATTATCGTCAACGAGCGACACCTGAAAAGTGGCCTCTGATTATGTGCCGTTCACACCGAGCGAGCGGCTATTAGTAGCACGGAGAGGTATCCATTTATTTCAATTATCAATTAATTAGTCCTCAACACCTAGACATAAGATAACAGAGCATTCTTTAATTTAAAAGAATACTTTTAATTAAGAGTGAATTAAAATGATTCATGGCGTCGTTATTTCTGTGTAAATAATATTCGAGTAATGGTTTACGATAGGTAGTCTTTGCGGTTTGTGGTCCAATTCTAGTTACATTTATTAAAGACGTGAAATTGAATTGTAATTAAATTTTAATCTCCTCATAAACCCATTCGTGTGTTACTGTTGGATATAGGTTATCTCTCAGAAAGGGAAGGTTAGGCGATAGTCCATCACTGGTCAAAAACGAATTTGTAGACTGCACATAACATTGAGAAATTTATGGACACCTCTCAGGAATGCAGATTTCCTCACGATGCTTTCCATCACCGTTGGATCAACTGATAATTAATTTCTAATATGCACATAACTTCCACTGCGTTTTTGTTTCTTGTTTACTATAAAATAGATGTAGAACGGACGATTTTCCTATAGCAAGAATTTGCCACCTGTGACCAGTATGCAGAGAATACCTGGATTTCACGGCGAAGTTGTTCTATTACTTCGCGCTCCGCATTAACCTGTCCTTCTTGTAATGGATTGGGAATTTCATGCTCCAAAGGTCGATTTAAATTAATTTACACATTAAAAAGACAAGTGGAGCGGTCGGGAGCGAAATGTGAAGTAAATAGTGTTAATCCGATCAGAGACGGCGGCCGTTGCGGATTTCTCTAGCACAGTGTTTCGCAAAGTTGACTGTGGACCACTATAATATTTTATATTTTATTTATAAAACCATTACACTTGAAAAATACACTGATTCTCGTAAATTGGCACATCGCACTTGTGCCGACGGATTCAGCTAAAATTCGAAATTTTCAAGTTTTTTTTGTTATAATAATTATGTTTTAAATTTTAGTTTTTATAATTTAACAGATAATTTAATTAATATTGAAATAATAATAATAATTGTAATTTAGATATATATTAAAAGCTTCTCTCTGTGTAAATCAAATAAATATAATAAACGTTATGCAAATATATTGGGACATGATATATTTGTGGAAAACGTGGGGGCAACGCAACATGTTATACGGTGGCTTAAAATGTAGTCTTTAATTTTGCAGGTATCCCAGGAGAAGATCTGTCGGGCTCGGCGGGCATCGGAGACGCGGCGGTCGCGGCGGGCCCGCCGTGCGGCGCGGAGCAGTTCGCGTGCGAGGACGGCTCGCGCTGCGTGCCCGCCGCCTGGCGATGCGACGGCCGACCGCACTGCGCCGACGCCTCTGACGAACTGCACTGCAGTATGTGTACTAATAGCCTGTCAACGTTCACCGGTTGACGTGACCATATCGATTACGTCGTTTACAACGAAATAAATAAGCTGTGTTTCGCGTTGTAGCGTGGAACACGACGTGCAGCGCGGGACAGTTCCGGTGCGCGCGCAGTGGGCTGTGCGTGGCGGCCAGCTGGCGCTGCGACGGCGACGCGGACTGCGGCCCGCACGACGCCTCCGACGAAGACCCCTACATGTGTATGTGCTGTCGTTTATGTCCACTCCAATAAATAAAGTCAGCTAATACGACTGCGACCAAGTTGATGCAGTACTAAAATATTTATGTAAATTAAAATTCTACATCATTATGTACTCGAATGGACCAAATACAACAGTATTATATGATTCCATGCCGTTAAGTTGTTGTTAAAATTACTTTGCAACAATCCGCCACCATAATGTGTATTGGTATATATTTCAAAGCATGCACTATGCCCATCCTCCCTCCCGGATAGGAAAACGTGATGGGATTAAAAATATATACCATTACACATATTAGTAACAACACGTGTTTCGCCTCAAAACGGAGCATCATCAGGGTAAGTTTGACTCTGCGATGGTTAATGATAATAACGATTCCATGTCTTTTAATAGGACAGAATTGCTAAGAATAATAATATGTTGCAGGCGAGAAGGACTTCAAATGCCCGGGTAACTACGCTCGCTGCGCCACGCCCACCGACGGACAGTTCAGCTGCGTGCCCGTGGCCGCCTTCTGCGACGGCGTCCGCAACTGCGTCGACGGCAGCGACGAGTGGGACTTTTGCGACAAATGTAATACACCACCACTACCGTATCCATAGGAAAATGAGAGCATCATATTGGACATATTGTCTAAGGCAATAAGAGACGTAAATACTGTTGGCTAGGAACAAACATGACATTTGAAGTACAGTGTAGTGTTCGGTCGCAGTCACGGAGGCGGCGTGCGCGGCGTTGGGCTGCGCGTGCCGCCCCACGCCGGCGGGGCTGGCGTGCAGCTGCGCGGCGGGCTTCGAGCACCGCGACGGCCGCTGCGTCGGTACGGCCGCTGCTCCCACCACGCATACCAACATTTTATACAATTCCCTCATACGTGTGCCGCGCAAGTCACATATTAAAACTTTTCTCGAATTTTCTTTACAAAAATCTTCCATGTTTCTCTTTTTTACATTATTCGCAGAATTAGGTTGAAAAAATTGCTTCCGTATTACAAAAATATCTTGAAATTTAAGAAACTTATACAGGAGTGGGAGTATTAATTATTTTTTACTATAAAATATTTATTATACGTATAATGTGTTTGTTTGGGAATATTGGTTAAACAATAACCACGCGTTGCTCTGTAAAAACAAAGAAACGGCGATTAAAGTGTATTATTTGAATTCCAAATTCTCTTTTTTAAATGTTCTTTTAATTTCCATCACTGTGTCGCAATTTTTACGTGTTCTTTGTTTTTGACAGACTTATAATCCCTTTCTTTGGCATGACAACTAGTACCACAAATAATAATATAAAAATCGTATTGCGTACATATTGCGTTATTTGTCAACATTTGAGTAACATAGGTTTCCACTAAATAATTAAAACAATAAAATAAAGGAAATATATTATCTTTACATATATTGTTCTTAAGTGTAATTATTTTATAAGTACGCTTGCTGGAAGTTTGCCGTTTACTTTCAACCGTTCTTATCGCAGTTTGCCGAAATAAAGCCCAATAGGCGTTCTAAAAGTGAATCACTTAGTGTACAGTATATTCGATAATAACAATTTGTGATTTGTTGTGTGAAAAAAGAGCAAGACACGTGTCGCACTAATTAGTGGAATATGTTTGACACGCGTGCGGCGCGCGCAGACAGCGACGAGTGCGAGTGGGAGGGCGCGTGCGCGCAGCGCTGCAGCAACGCGCCCGGCTCGTACCGCTGCGCGTGCGCCGCCGGCTACGCGCTGCGCGCCGACGCCCGCTCCTGCGACCCCGTCAACGGTACTGACCGTTCGTCTAATCTACCTCGAATATTATATTTCCTGCTTATTATTATGATACAGTAGTATAGTATCAATTTCTTTGATAACTTCTTGCCATCTTGTACATGATTCCATTGCAATAGAAAATTTGGAATTTTTGATCAAAAAAGGGCAACCAGTAGTTTTGGTAATCCTTTATTTATGTTAACCTGATATTCTTAAAGAATTTTGAAGAGACCAAAACGAGACAGCCAAACCCGTAGTTTCGGCTGAGTGACTAAAGGTGTGCGTGGTCCGGCGTTATTGTGATGAAACACTGCAATTCTGGCCGCCTTCTCTCAACTTTCTGCTTTGATCTCAATAGCTGTCGGTAGCAGAGATTCAAATCTGGTTCTACCCTGCTCTATAAGTTCGTAATGAACAATGCCCTGGCAATCCCACCATACACACAGCGTCGTCAATCTGGGTTTTGCCAGTCTATGAAGCCTGACGTACCTTCGACGACGACTTTTCCACTTTTTAAGAAACGTTTCAGATTAATTTCGTCTGCGTAAAGAAGTGCAAGTGAGTACACAGTTCATTTAAGTGTTTTTCGGTGAACTCGTATGGCCACCAAATATACAGCTTTTTGTGTGCCCAGCATTTTTTAAATGGCTCAAAACTGTTTTGTGGTCAATCTCTAGTTCTTCTGGTACGCTGTAACTATTGATGTTCCGGTATTTTTTAACGTTTTCAAAAATGGTGTTAAATTTAACCGTAACTGGGCGACCAGGGCGAGGCACGTCTTTGAAATAAAAAATCCCGTATTGAAAACGCTTAACATTTAGACTGCGGCGCAGATATATAACATTGGGTCAGTATTGCGGGAGACGGCCGTAAACTGAAGCTTGTTTGATTAGACTGAAGATACGCCGACAAAATTACTAAAGTATTGTATTTTTTAGCATTGTGTATCATCTACGAATACAAAGAAGTAATGTCCGCCCCCAGTCTTGTAGCTCCGACGTAAAAACAGCACTTTAGTTCGCCCGTAATCCATACAAATTCGGCCGTACAACACAGGTGTTTGTAGGAGCCGCATTACTATTAATGACATTGCATTAGGATACAAATAATTCAGCCGTAGAAATTTTATAACAACTTTATATGTACTTATGCCAATAGACTTTCTCCGACTCATTATTTCATTCCGGTAGTAATGCAATCCGACAAAGAAAAACGTTAGGATGGCTAAAGTTTCGCTATCGAGCATCGGTAACGTTAAATTTGGGTAACAAACCGTGTCGGCGTCGGCAGAGCCGCCCGAGCTGCCGCTGTCGCTGGTGCTGGCCACGCAGGAGGGCGTGCGGCGCGAGTGGGCGGCGCCGCGCGCGCCCGCGCTCAACCTGTCGCTGGCCGCGCTCGACGTGCGCGCGCTCGACTTCCACTACTCCAACAGGTGCGCCAGGTTCTTGCTTTACATACATAGGCTACGTGTGCCTTTTTTGTATGTTTAACGGCCGTATTTATATAATTACATGATAAAAAATACGAACTGAATCGTTGTTAAATATATGAGGGCTAAGTTTTTCTTGACGAATCTTAATGTGTTTTCGTTCGTACGACAGGTCGATTTGCTACGTGCACCACAACATGTCGCGCTCGGCCATCGTGTGCGTGGACGCGGACGACTTCTCGCGGCGCCGCGAGCTGCCCGCGCCCGCGCTCTTCCCCGACCTCAACTGTGCGCACCTTCATTCGTTGCAGACTCTTTCTTCCTTATCATTGTGCCTACTTGTTTATATGTGTCAACAATCATGATGTAATTTTTATAGGCACCACTTCCATAACAATATATATAATGCGTAAAATCATTAGCAGAACACTCTCGCTCAATACGTTGTACTATAATAGGGTCTCGCTCTATTCCGTATACTTATACGATTTTAAACTGATATTACCGCGGAATCAATACATTATGTAATATAACGGGTACTCACGATTAACGATTTTTGATTTTTAATTGCCGATATTTCGAATCAGTTGCGTGGCTCGTGGTCACGACGAGCACCACGAGTCATGCAACTGGTTCGTTATCGTGAGTACCCGTTATATTACATTATGTTCTGTATACTTAATCAACGTGTACTCAAATATATGCATACAAGCCGGTGACGACTTTCCTACTCCTCATCCGCCATCAATGTCCTTAGTACTACAAGGACATCACGTTTCGGCTCGGAGGCGCGATATTAAGTTATCCGTATTCGCAGCGGTGTCGCACCTGGCCGTGGATTGGGTGTCGGGCAACTGGTACATCGCGGACGAGGCGCGCGAGGTGCTGTACGTGTGCGAGGCGGCGCTGCAGCACTGCCGCATGCTGGTGGACTCCGGGCTCAGCAAGCTGCGCGGCCTGGCGCTGGACCCCGCCGCCGGGTCGGTAAAGTTCCGCGAAGGCGAGCGACGACGGACGCGCGCGCGACGGGCCGTAACTCGGCGTTCATGTGTCGCAGGCTGATGTTCTACTGCGTGTGGGGCGGCACGGCGGCGGGCGTGTGGCGCGACGCGCTGGCGGGCGGCGCGCGGCGCGGCGTGGCGGCGCAGCGCCTGGTGGACCCCGCGGCGCTGGCGCTGGAGCCGGCCGCGC
>DWON01001740.1:0-23152 GCA_018251015.1 Phocides pigmalion okeechobee
TAACCACACCTCCCCAACCGAAACACAATCCATGAAGAACATGTCGCTTTACGGCGAGTTATGAGGGTGGCGGGGGTACCGCCCCGGGTGAGCTGTAACAGCTCTACCACTTATTAAATGTGTATCTCGTAAAGTTTCATCTGTAAAGTGTGTATCTCGAAATGACACACTGTTGTCAAATCGTCTATGGTAACAGGATAGTTATACATGTGTAGCGAATTAACAGACAAAAAACTACAATGCGTATAGACACTCAAAAAGGCACAATAAGGAAGCATTAGGCAATCTTTTTGAAAGTTCTGTGAGAGCGTCAGAACCTTTGGACACCTGTTAAGTCTAGACGGGAAGGGCACTCGACAGTACCTACATTCGTTATTTGTTAAAAGTGCGAATTAAAAGTCGAAGCTTTGTGTCGCCGCCGGAAACTCGCTAACTAGCTCCTTTGCGTATTTTTTTCAATTTATACAATTTCCTTAATGCAAATTTATTCTTTGTGTCTGGGAAATTTCGTCTTTTAACTACACGACGCCAGTCATAACAGTATTAATATGTCACAATTATTTTGATAAATTAGTTTTGCTGTAAGTTACAAATCTGTTACTGAAATGAAATAACCTATTAAACAACCTTAAATCAAATTAAATTGTTTATTATACACACGAACCTACACACACACACGCCCGCACCACACATATGCACGCAAACACACACACACACACACACACAGAGATGGGGGGAGAGATAGAATGTTTTGAGTGGTATTGCGTTAAAAAAAAACTTCTTATACTTTGAATAGATAGCTTGCATGTACGAATAACTTACCTCTTATTTAGAAATGGGTCAACAGACGTATTTTATCGTCATTTATAAACGTCATTACCTGTAAAGAAATAAACAAATTTTAAGATCATTAAAATTAAAATCTAAACGATCCACATAACGATTATGAAAATTAAATTACGTTTTAAAATATAATTTAGCTCAACTGGTACTCATGATAAAAGCTTTTCTGGTAGCCGTGACCACGAGCCATACAAGTGGTTGAAATGTCGGCAACTAAACATCGATAATTGTGAACCGTTGCATGGTAAAATGTTACTCTTAACATACTTATTGTTATGTGAGAAGCAAACGAGAATGCGAACCACCTGATGTTAAGTAATCGCAGCCCATAGACATCCATGTACATCCACAAACACGACTGAAATCCTATCTGAGCTCGAACGTAGCGTTGCTACTCCTGAGGACTAAAATGGTCGCCTCGCTTCGAAGTGTAACCGGCAACCGCACATCTCCAACCGAAACACAAGTAATGCTTTACGGCAGATTATGAGGGCGGCTGTGGTACCTACCCTATAGAACTATAGTTCTCCCACCTTTATACTTACGTTAATTATGAGTATCCATTACACAGTAAAATGGCACTACCTTAATTAACACAATTCTTTAACGTTAAAGAAGTGTGAGGAAATCTACATATCGCAACTTCAAAACAAAAGGGCCACAACGCGAATAGACCAAATTTTATAGGAGAGCCATTTAAAGTTTTCAAAATCAGTTCTTGTATATTTGCTCTGTAATTTTAGAACTGATAAATTGGTTTTATACACTGTTAGAAAGATATTTTTATTCTGCTTTTAATGGTTGATTCGAATATGTGACCGACAAAATTAGATTTTTTACAATAAAAAGGATTTTGAATATTTTTGATTTGTGGCCCTTTTGTTTTAAAGTAGCGATATATACACAAAAGTACACTATAAAACTTTTCAAAGCCTGTCCTATCTTAAAAAAGCCTTGTAGTATACAAGAAACCTATTTCAAAATTGAAAAACAAAGATCCGATTTTATACATAGATACATGGCATCAGAAAAGCTTCATCTAAATGAAAAACGATGCCTTTGTCGAAGGCAGAAAAAAGAAAAGGCAGTCGCGTAAACAGTACGTCACTGACACGGTGTCATTAGCCGAAACGAGGCGTTGTTTTCATGTTACAAGAGTTGCATATGAGTGTGCAGGACGTGTTAAGTTCGCTGCAGTACGTAAACATCCATATAAAACCATAAATACGACCGAAATCCTATCTCAGCTTGAACGTAGATACGTTGCTATTCTTGAGGACTAAGATGGTTGTCTCGTTTCAAAGTGTAGCTGGCAACCGCACCTTTCAAACCGAAACACAAGTAATACTTTAGGCGGATTTTTGCTTATTTTTTTAATCAAAAACATTTTGCACTATAGTACATAATCTGTATTTAAGGAACAATATTTCTGTTTAATAAAAAATACGTGTTTTACTTCCATTTACCCTTAAGGGAGCATCCCGTTTTAGGAAGGGATGAACGATCACCCAATGAGTAGTTAAGTGGCCAATTGATCGTGACGGGTGGTCCTCGATGCTACAAAATTGTTATACCATTCAGCTTGATGGAATCCTAATGACGTCATAAGGGCCAACGGTTCATAACAGTTTCAATTTGTATTAAATCCTTACTATTACATATAAGTGAAAAATAGTCTTGATCACCCATCAAATCACGGACTTGTTTATCGTTTTGTGTTTTGTTTACACGTAAATTACTGATTTAATTTACCTTAAATTTAGTACACAGGCTGCCTGTACGTCCGGTTATAGCCTATATATTATCACGCTATATTGTAATAGAAATGAGCATTGATCTAAATTAATCATAGCATGATCAATAACCAAAAAAATAGCTACCTATTTAAGATTTTTTTAAGGCGAAAACTTCTTCAGCGGCGTTCGGCATTTTTGTTTAAACTCGCGTCAGGACACGTGATCTGATCGAAAATTCGTAAGACAGCGCAGCGTAGAAGAGGAAATATCCCCCTCTCTTTCTTCCGCGCGGCCAAAATGTATGCCTGTTTTTTTATCAAATTGGGAGTAATAATAAATAAAATTGGTTGGTACTCGGACCATATAAACTAAAGAATTCAAATCGAAATTTAGTATATGTTTTGAAGTAGCTATATCTAATCGCGCCACAATCCGAGGCAAATTGTAAAATTGCCTCAATCGGCTCCTTGCACTAATGACTCCGTGTAATTTATTCTAAGCGATTCTTTAAATAGACTGTCCAACCAACGCTCTCAACCACTAGTCATGTTAAAATTGATCGTAAAGTGAGAGACCTGAACCTCCCCTCTTGTCATCACTAGCGTCGATTTAATCGAGAATAATTGTATTAAAAAAATCGGTATTCGGATCCTGTGTGTTTTGAAGTTTCTTTTACCGATTCTTCACCAAAAAGAAATACCTTACAAGTCGCTGGTAGTTTATTGACGTTCCAAAACAGTTGTGTAAAGAATCTAATTTGAGTAAAAATATTTTGATTTCGATTTTATGGACTAAGAGTTACAAAGTAAGCTATGTTATAAAGTATGTACTAATAGTGAACCTAAGATCTTTTCAACAAAAACGTTGATTAAATGTAGACTTATTGTTTGAAAAATTTAATCATATGAGGACTACGATTTTTTGGCACTCGGTTCTACGGACTAAAGGTTTTAAAGCGAAACTTAGATGTTCTAAACTGTATCCACTTACGCCACAATACGTGGCAAAGTGTAAAATTGCCACAGCGAGCTCCTTGCACTAATGACGCCGTGTCGTTTGTTTCAAGCGGCTCTTTGACCGTCCGACCACCGCTCTCAACCACTCACACGCTGTCCTTGTAATGTCAAAGTGGAACCGTAAAACGAGAGACGATGTCATTTAACAAAAACGTGCTTCTACAGCCTTACGCTCAAACGCATATTTGTTTTAAGATATTGAATTGGCAAATGATTAGACAGTTCATCTGCAAGTATATAGTCACTGTCGCCCATCTGTGACCAACTTCACCTAATCTTAACATAAAATTATAAAACTTAAAACTAATTGACTTAAAAGCCTAACCTAAATAATGTACAGGGAGTCTGCGCCCAGGCCTTATAATGCAAAAAACGCTAACCACATTCTCACGCTGAATGCGATCTCAATTCTCTGCTCGTCTGCTGCTCAGGAGTAGCAACGCATCTATGTTCGAGCTCAGATAGAATTTCAGTCATGTTTGTGATTGTACATGGATATCTATAGGCTGCGACTGCTTAACACCAGATACTTTTCACACAAAAAACCCATTGGTACAACCCATTGGTAGAATGAGTTGTATCAAGAAACTTATGTAAACAAAATCATTTTGCATTTTCTTTGATATAATTTGCAAAAATGATTTCTTTGTCTTTATCTGTTATTCGGGAACAATTCGTTTGTTCCTCCAAACTACCGTTTTATCTTCAAAAGCAATATCCGGAGTGCTTCCGAGAAAATTGTAAGAAAAGCGATCATTGTTTTGAAAATATAAATGTTGGGGAGTTCTCTTTAAACTGTATTCACAGACAACATGCCTATTTACTGATATATCTCTGTTTACTTTGACTCACTTCTCAATTTTGTTGTTCAATTCTCTATTTCTGTTTATTTTAGCTTATTTCTCAATTTACTTGTAACGAAGCTCGTTCAGACATGTTTTTGTATGTTTAATTGCATATTTACAGAAAATATACCTATTTATCGATCTATTTTTGTTTATTTGTATCTTATTTCTCGATTTTGTTGATCTGCCTCTGTTTCTGTTTATTTTAGCTTAGTTTTCAATTTATTTGTAACGGAGTTGGTTCAGACATGTTCATGTATGTACTGTTTATTATAATTGTATATTTACAGAAAATATACTCATTTACCGATGTATTTCTCTTTATTACTATTTTATTCCTCGATTTTGTTTATCTATCTTTGTCTTTTGTTTTACTTCTGAAGGAGCTGGTTCAGACATATTTAGGTTCGTTTATTTTAATTGTATATTCACAGACAAATTATTATTTGTATTTCATTTCTCGATTTTGTTGGTCTATCTCTATTTATCTGTAATTCATTTCTCAATTTACTTCTAACAGAGAGTATTTAAACATATTAACATATCTATTAGGTATTGTAAGTTTTTGTCAATTTTTTTTCCGCCGGCTTTTTTTCCCCGGTCAACCTTAGCCAAAGCCGATGTACTGATTTTACATTGTACCCTTGACGTTCATTAAGTGTACATATGTAAATACCGTAGAATGAAATAAATTATTTGAATTTGAATATATAAAGAGTAAGACTATGTAAAATTTGTTTACACATACTTATATATATGTACATTAAGGTCTTTTTATATTTAGCAACAAAAACGTATAAGCATCTGTGAAGCTAATTGCGTTACTACTTTGACTGCGACGCGCGCATACTCACACACACACACACATACACACACACAAACACACTAGACATAGAGTAAAGATATAAATCTACCACTACAGCATACAACTGATTCATAATATCAACAATTAAAATTATTAATCGTCAATATCTTATACAGGAGAAAACTCAATAAACTTTGGAAAAATCCTTATTCATTTTGACTAGCTCACTAAACGCTTATGGGGTGACCATACCGCGTCAGGTGTTCTCAACAGCGGCGCCGTATTGCTGTTTATTACCGTCATATTTCAGTACCCCTGCAAAAGACGGACCCCACTTGATTTGCATCTGACAAAGCGTTGAACGTAATAACCGAAGGAACCCCAGTTTTAGAAACGAAATTATAGGAAGTGTTCGCTATAAAATTTTCTGCAGGAAATATTTCCAACTCCCATTTGTGACGTTGATTCTGTTATGCTCAGGTTCAACTAATCTATTCTATATCTATACATATAATAAAACTGTAACTGATCGCTGTCTGTACTTGACAAATATATTTAAAAATTCATAATGGGGTGCCTTTGTATACGCAAGAAAACAGAACACAACAAATGTAACAGTGGTGACTAAAAGGCTGCACAACTTTACTTCATTGTACACCATAAAAACAACACAAAATAGAACAAATTTAATGTAACAGTGGTGCCTAAAAGGCTGTACAACTATACTTCATTGTACACCATAAAAACAACACAAAACAGAGCACATCAAATATAACAGAGGCGATACAGTACATTACAGTATCAATGCTCATCTGATAAATAATACCTAAATTTAGTTATCACATGCAACCCGTACTAAAAACTCGCATTACAAACAAGGCAACTTTAAGCGTAATTGGATGCAATTTCAAAGCACTTTTTCAGCTATAGCCCGCGGCGGTGCACGCGTGGTGATGAATTTCGCAATTACCCGTACCTCGGGGCGTACTTTTATTAATTTCACTAAACTCGCATCGGACCCTTTGTTTTCGCAACGCTCCTGTCACGCTAGCCCTTTTGCGTACGACTATCGAATGACGTCGATGTTTGTGTTTTTTGAGACTTGTTTTTCGTCAGGAAAACTCGGGTTGTTTCGAATAGATTATGCTGCGTTCCAACTGGCTGAAAACCTGACGTGTGTTCCACCGCTCTACTGTGGGGCGGCTTGCGACGTGTACCTTCAGTCACAGGGCAGAGGGAGAGATATGTCAGCCTTCAATCGAGTCAAAACCTAACTGATGTTCCACCGCTTCATTGCAGGCTGGCACGAAACGAGTACCTTCCACCGACAAAGAAAGAGGTTATGTTGGGTTCCAACAGGCTGAAAACCTGACCGGCGTTCCAACGCTATACTTAGGGACAGAGCTGCGGGAACACTCGCACGCTTTGTCGACTCCGCCAGTAGACCTCGTCGCATCTACCTCAGGGCATATCCCAAACAATCTGATGACGACGTTCTGACCATCTAGCACGTCATCGTGATAACATGCAGCGAAAACAATGATAAGTAATCACAATTATCTATAAAGAAAATCAACAACGTCATTTTTTTCCTTTTTTCACACGCTTTTGTATATAACGGAACCTTTGAGTTTAATTTTTATCGGTTTCTAGAAGTTTGATTAATTTGAAACTTTGCACACGTATCAAGTTTTTTTTTCAACTTTAGTTACGATTCGTTTCAATTTCCGTTTCAGCCTTTCCAAGCAATATTTAAAAATACATATCTTTAGTTTATATAAACTGTAATAGCTTAGATTCTTGGATCTACGTTCACAAGATAATCCATAGGTTAATGTCAATGAAATATCTGAAAATATGTATTTAAATTACAATTGATTACACCGGAGCAGTCGAGTTGAGGAAAATCGTTAGCGATTGCTGTAAAGGAAACCGGAAGCGTACGGAGTGGAATGGAACCGGAAGTGAGCGTGGCTTGCATCGCTGCAATTGTCATACAAACAGAACCAGGGGCAAATTAATGGAGATTGTTTTTTTATGTGAGAAGAGTAGCAAACGAGCATGCAAACCACCTGCTCGTAAGTAGTCGCAGCCCTATGGGCCCAAATCCTATCTGAACTCGAACATAGATAACGCATCTACTTCTGATGATTAAGAAGGTCGCCTCGCTTCAAAGTGTAGTCGGCAACCGCAACTCTCCATCCGAAACACAAGTAACGCTTTACGGCGGATTATGATGGCGTCCGTGGTACCACCCCGATCGAACTATAGTTTTCCCACCTTTCAAGATTCACTGTTATCGGTCTATATCCCAAAAATAATACAACATAATTCTACGGTTACGTTTATTGTAAATTACGACCGTCTTCTGGCGCAAACACAACGGAACGTTACACAATTAGCGAGATGAACGTGAAACAGACAGACAGACGGATAATTTAATTTGTGGTTTCGCTACTAGTGGTATTTAGTTAATAGTATCAGGCGTTACTTTGAAATCCATGCTATTAAGTTATTGCTAAAACTACCTTGCAATAATCCGCTACCACCATGTAATGTTAGTATATTTCTACTACAACCCCAATATAGTATGTATAGCGGTACATATTTTTACTATCTTATAGTCCATACACTGAAATACGATTATGTTCACGGTGGCAATGAATACGCAAAAACGCAGATGAACTACATTTTCTATACCGATATGATATAATGCTTTACGGCGGATTATGAGGGCGGTCGTGGTACCTCCCCGATCAAACTATAGTTCACCCACCTTTACCGATACCTGATAGTCCAATATCATAAGTAATAAGTATCATGTCCAATAGTTATTATTTACTCTAACGGTGTCTTCACTCTAATAGTGTTTGTAGGTCGATGGGATCATATTTCGAAAACAGATCAATAAACAGAAATAGAAGCAAAGTTTTCCCATTCTCATAGAAACGTCATTAAATTAGTTTTCAATTGGACCAGTTTCCGTTATGGTTTTATAGATGTATTTACAGTTCGATGTTTGGTTTATTACCGGATTGAATACGAAAATTTATCGTAAAATAACTAGATCTAAAATTGACATAATTACAAAGTTTTGCTTTTAATAAAAACTACATTTTGTGCTCGGCTTTAGTTACATAGAAATCGATGTTACACATATACTTTAAGCAATTTTATGAAAGAAACTAAATTTTTAAGTAATTTTTATCTGCTATTTCTCTGACGAACAGTATTCAAAATTTCTTTCTTAGTGCTCACTTACTCCAAAGGACTTATCTATAAAACTCAGTATTTTAATTTCAGCGGTTCCGGCTATCCATTTATCTGTAGATCTGGTAGCCATCATAATATTTTTTATGTATAAATATCTGTATGCACAAAACTCTAAACAATTTCGTAACTTGATTATCCCCACCTAAAAGTTATTACTACGATATAAAATGGAAATCCCTTGTAAATTGCAAACTATTAAAACGTAATCAAAATGAAACGGCGAGATTGCTGTACTAATAACTTCCCCCGTCGTCCATCATCCGACCGCTGCGCATATTGCACTTCTAATAACGCGCTGTCACGTGGTTCTGACGCCATCTTGTTACCAACGCGGTCCGCCATTTTGTGATGATCGTTTACATAGGGATGTTGGTTTTGAATTAAGCGTAGAAATTTGAAAATATTGATAAGTTAATTAGATAAATATCTTACATAAAAAGAATACCTGCTGCCTGCTAAAAAATATACTTGCAACTTAAACTCATCATATATAATGTTATGTTATGTTCTGGTAGTTGTATTTTGAATGTACTTAGAGTAATGGACCATTGCTCGAAATCTTTATATTTAAAAGGAAAGCCATTTCCAGCGGTGGGGCAGCAACAAAATTAAATAGGGTATGATACCATATATAAAAAATACGGGCAGTTTGGTAGTGATAACATTTTCAAGAAAAATATTGGAACATAATAAATATTTAAAACAAAACTGTTTCTACTTTTGCAATTCATTCCAGATTAGTGCGTTGATTCTAAGATTCAGAAAAGACAATTATTTATTTGTAAATCGACTTAAATATAGAGGGAAAAATTGCAAAATTAAAGGACAATAATCAGAGGTAATTACATTTTAATATAGTTTAGTTTAAAATTGCTTGTAATTAGTATATTTTTACACGTTAAAACCGCTTCATTAGAAGTTAATTAAAGATGTGAAGTGTTAACACGCGGCTTAATATAGCTTTGTCATTGTCGCGGTTTTTGCCGCCATCTCGGCCGCCATGTTGCGAGCGCCATCTTGAAAGATGGTTGCGATGTGAGATTTACGCATTCTACTAATTGCACGTCACAACTTGACGTCTCATAGGAAATTAAGTTTTCGCGCCAACAGATGTTACTGTTTGTTATTGCGCAGTTTTTTTTATTGATATGATACAGATTATATATAATTATTTCGATATATTCATTTCATATTTTCTTATTCATATTCGTGTTTAAAAAAAGTATTGAACCGTATATTTTAATGATAAATAAACGTAGTAAAAACAAATTATCAAATAGAAAATATGTGTTTGTTAATTACAATTAAATTTTTTATCAATTGAAAATTTCACTCCAAATCTACTCAACCGATTATCATGAAACTTTGTACACACATTCTTAGAGGTATTAAAAAGGACATAGGATACTTTTTATTAAAAAAAATATATATAACAAAAAAAAATAAGTTGACATGATTTTTTGTCAAAAATTTTCACATCTAGCAACTTCAAAGACTTTAAATTAATATTTTATTCACTATAGCTTCAGTTGTTTTGCCTTATTGTATATTTCATGTTAATTAATTAGACCTTTGATATTTATTTAAAGGCTTCAACGCGAGCGAAGCCACGGGCAATGTCTAGTAGTAAAATAAATACATATTACCAAAACACAAACGAGCTTTAGTAAAACGAAAGTCAAAGGACTACAAACGATTCAGTCATCCGAAACGAAACTCTCCATCAAAACAAGATCACATTTCGTAAAAAGAATCCTCATTCAAAGGAGGCATATATCTAAAGGCTCACAAATGAAATAGCAACGGGGACGATTTCTCAAGGCGATCCTCTGAGGGACACTTGAAAGAATCCTTCGTCCCTTCGTCTAATCTTGGCGATTATTAAAATCATATATCTTGGGGACGTTGGGGTATGCACCCTGATTTTGGGGTGCATTCTGTTACGTCAGGCATCTAAGGACTTTTTATTTCAGCTTGCGATCATGACGTAATAAATAGCGGTGTTATTGGCAGTCGATTTTGGTTCGGTTATGTTTTTGTGGGCGGATGTCATAATGTTTTGCGCGGCAAAAATTTATGGCAACACCGATAAAGGTATGATGTTCAAAAAATATATGTTTAACCAGACGTATGCGATATGTCAAAAATTGAGGATATTCTTACATTTTTGATTAGAAATCTGAAAGGTTTATTATTAACTAGTTTCTGCCCGCGTCTTCGATCGTGTAGGCTTCAGTTTCAAGAATTTTTACAAATTTTCTAACATTAAAAAGTTCTTATTCGTTCTTAATTAACGCAATACAGCCTAAAATAGAATAGTTGTTGGAATTTTTACCTTTTTGTCTAAGTGTTTAAGCGCGCTAATCGGAAATGGCTTAACCAATTTCGGTACGGTTTTCAATAATCTATTGCAAATAGCTTCATTTAATATAAAAATATGTATGGCTCGTTTCATTTTAATCGTTCTAAAAATGAAAAAGTTATATCAATATGTAATTTGCAGATGTGAGTACATGTACATGTACTGTTTGCAAATCAAATCAAATATTTTTATTTGCATGAACAAGGGTACAAAAAATGTTATGACATTATTAATTAGTTCCGCCAAGTTCCACCGATGATGGCATGCAAAATTTACACAATTATTAATTAAGTTTATTAACAACAATATAATGATTGTGATGAATATTAGTCACAATTACATTACAAACATGTCACATTATTAAAAACAAAATACTGTTAGAAAATTTGCAAAAAATTAAATCGTAGCCAATATAAAGAAAGTCGCAGATAATCGCTTATATCAGCTAGTATAAAATAAAATAGTGACTCAAATACTTCTGCATAAAGCAGTCCAATCCGGTGTCACGTAAGTACGCGGAGGCACGCGACTCATAATATTATTCCTTCCTCCGTGCCTCTCATTCCTTTCC
The DNA here is from genome assembly GCA_018251015.1 of Phocides pigmalion okeechobee. Lineage (NCBI taxonomy): Eukaryota > Metazoa > Arthropoda > Insecta > Lepidoptera > Hesperiidae > Phocides > Phocides pigmalion. The sequence continues at coordinate 11,452 of DWON01001740.1, forward strand.
TCATTCTTGCTTCATTCGCCTCTCATTACCATTCACTCACTCGGTCATTCATTCGTTGAGATAAGCGGATATTGCGAAGATTGCGAGGGAGAAGTTAAAAACCTCGCATTTGTTTTATTTAATTAAAATTCGGTGATATATTCTTAAAGAATTTACAATTTAAACAAAGAAAAATATTTGAATATGTTATATATAGCTTGACATATTTAGAATTTTTACATAAATGTGTATTTTTTATTATGTGAGAAGACTAGCCAACGTGCATGCAAACCACCTCATGGTAAACAGTCGCAGCCCTTAGACATTCATGTACAATCACACATTTGACTGAATTTCTATATGAACTCTAACATTGCTTCTCCTGAGGAATAAGATGGTCACCTCGCTTTAAAGTGTAACCAGCAAGCGGATCTCTCTAACTGAAACACAAATAATGCTTTACGGCGGATTATGTGGGCAACGATGGTACCTCCCCGGTCGAACTATAATTCTCCCACTTATAAAATATATTTTTAGAACAATTTGTCGTTTGTTTTCATGTTATAAATGTTACAAGTGTAGATAAATACCATTCAGGTCTTTTAGATAAATCAAATCGTCGATATTGATCACAGGAGGGCTGGTTTATATCTCGCGTAAAGAATTGCAATTAGTATTCAAAGTGGAAATGCGGTACATTGTTTAGACTTTTTTTATAATTCGTTTTAAGGTTTTGTAGTAAATATTGATTTAACCTAAAGAATATACAGAAAAACTAATCATATGTTTCTAAAATGGCCATCGATACGTTGCTCTGCAAAATTAGGAAACTTTATAAGATGAGGAATTTAAAGAGATACGATTTAACGTTTAAACAGGTGCGAATCCTCTCGCATTCACTGAAAGCCTCCAGGGAGCTAAACCAATAGAACCTGCTTAATATAATGTATCCGATTGCAAAATTGAAGTTGCGCCGAAGGATTACTTTTTAAACCATTTAGTCTGACTAACGAGGTTTTAAATGGATTTTGTCTTCAATGGCATTTGTAGGAAAAGACAAAGATTGGAAAGAAATAAAAGAATATAGAGAAAAAAACGTTAATTAAAAGAATTAAAATAATTTATCTTATTATGACTTTTTTTTGGAAAACAAGCATGAAACTAACCAAAGTTTAATTTTCTTATCATATTTAGTTAGTTTGTTTAAAATCATGTTCTTCATTTTAATAAATTTAAACTTCTTTTTTGGTAGAATAATAGCATGATCTGGTATTTTATTGTTGTAACGAATACAGGCCCTTCCTTTGAGAGCTTAACTACCTTTGAAAACCATTTAGATAATATAGCGAAGCTTAAAATATTTTGTTTTCATCGGTATTTGTAGAAAAACTGGAGTAATGGGGTTTAACCACGCGAGTAAGGAAAAGTAAATAATTAAAATTAAACTTTTTGATGTGTCGTGTGCATGGTGCAACGGTCACCAGTCGCCATGAAAGCTCAAGGTTTCGTGGCGACGGTATTATTTTTTTCTATCCGATTTATTACTATTTACTAAGGCGAAGCTCAAACAGGCTATACTTGAGTAAATGTTTAAAGGTTACCTAATAACCCAAAACTACTTTATAGTATAGCATTGTATAGTTTAGTATATACACTGTAAATCCATGGATACTAGAATTCTCTACCCATAGATGTTAGAGAAACTCAAACAGATTCAAATCAAACTTAGTCTAGATTGTAGTAAAGTCGGAAATCAATTCCGTGACCTTCTACGAAGTAAACTAGAATTATTGTGTTGCCTTGGAAATAGGTAGAACGCACGAACTAGGCGTAGGATAGATCGATTAATCTACCATTAGTCAACAGTTTCCCCCGCTACCGAAGTTTCGCCGTAACCACGAGCCATGCAACTGGTTTGAAATATCCGCAATCCAAATTCAAAAACGGTTAATCATACCCGGTACTATACTAATGAAGGTTAATGATATATTATATGATATATTATATGACCTTAATATTCTATTTATTACCTAAAAATGTAATCTGTTGTTTTTTATGTAGAAAGAAGTTATGTTAAGTAGTCGCAGCCCATAGACATCCACGTACAAACACAACCGAAATCCTATTTGAGCTCGATCGTAGATACGTTGCTACACCTGAGAACTAAGTTAGTCGCCTCGTTTCAAAGTGTAGCCAGCAACCACACCTCTCCAACCAAAACACATAATGCTTTTCGGCGGATTATGAGGGTGGCGGTGGTCCTTCCCCGGTAGAAGTATAGTTCACCCACCATTAAAAATACACGTAGTCTTTAAAGATAAACACTTGATAGAAAAGTAAATAAACATTATGAAGGCAACTTTGATAGGAAAACAGGCCGTAAGTCACACACGTACTGAAAATACACCAAAATACGTCCGAAGGTCAGGGCGTAAGAAAGTGAGCGCAGATCGATACCGCTCACGACAGCGTAGGTCGCGGCGCGCTCATCGGAATACGAATGAGCCGCGTGAACGTTGTATCGGCCCTTTCAGTCGCTAAGCTTACAGTTTGTTTTTACTTTTATTATGAAAGTATTTAAGTATATTTTTTAATCATATTCGGGAAGTTAGCGCGAGTTGATAGTGTTCGTAAGTTTGAATGAGCCGAATGAACGTATATCGGCCCTTTAAGTCACTGAGCTTCCAGTTTGTTTTTACTTTTGTCATGAAAGTATTTAAATGTATATTTTGATAACATTGACACGTAAATGCAAGTTAATAGTGTTCGTAACTGTGAATGAGCCGAATGAATGTTATATCGGCATTTTCAGTCACTGTAAGTTTCTTGTTTGTTTTTACTTTTGTTATGAAAGTATTTAAATGTATATTTTAATCATATTCGGGAAATTAGTGCGAGTTGATAGTGTTCGTAAGTTTGAATGAGCCGAATGAACGTAAATCGGCTGTTTCAGTCACTGTAAGCTTCCAGAGCTTTGTTATAACGTTTGTATACAAGTATTTAAATACATATTTTGGTAATGTTAACAAGTAAGTGCCAGTTGTTAGCGTTTGTAAATGTGAATGCGGCTCATTCGCATGAACATTATATTGGCCCTATTCAGTCATTTTAAGCTTCCAGAGTTTATTTTATTTTTGTTATGAAAGTATTGAAATATATATTTTAATAATATTGGGAAGTAAGTGCGAGTTGATAGCGCTCAGAACTGTGAATGAGCCGAATTTAATTTATCTAATTATCATATTGCTATTCAGCCGCTGTAAGTTTTTAACGTATCAAGTATAAGTAATATTAATGGCGACTTCCACAGGTTTGTCGTGGGAAATTGTGAATCGAAATTATTATTACGCATTACCATCGGAATTTTTAGTATCTGAAAGTTTACTTGTTCTTGTAGGTATGTGCTAAAGTATTTAAATCCATCATTTTATTTTAATAAAATTGGAAGTTTCAAAAGCTTACTTATAATAAGAAAGTAAGTACAAATCGATAGCATTCAAAACTGCTTACTTCGAGTGAGCTGTGTTATTGAGTTTTTTCAGTCACAGCACTTTTTATAAAAAATATTTTGAAATGTATTTAAAAATATTGGAAAGTTTGGAAGGTTATTCTTAAGTAACTAAAAGCCTATCCATAGAATTTACAATTTTTAATTTTGTGGTGCGCTCAATAAAATACGAATAAGCCAGATGAACGTCCAAGGGGTGTTTTCATTCACTATAAGCTTCTCTAACTTAATAAATATTTTTTGTTGTGTACAAAAGTATTTAATTTCATATCCGAGTATCATTTGAAGCTTTTGAATTTTTGTTGTGTACAAAAGTATTTAAATTAATATTTACTGTATACAAAAAGTATTTTTTCATATCCTAGTACCTATTGAAGCTTTTGAAGGTTAGGACGTAAGAAAGTAAGTGCGAATCAATAGTGTTCACAACTGCGTAGTTTGCGACGCGTTCCTTGGAATACAAATGAGCCAGATGAACACACCGGATATTTTATCATTTTCTGTCTACTACATTTCTTGTTTTACTTGTGTAGCAAAGCTTAAATTAATAGTAGATTTTACCGCGATTTCGCTCGCGTTGAAGGCCTAAAATAAATATAAAAAATTGTTTATAAATAACACAATAAAATAATAAGAAATATACAAAAATTCAAGACATCTAAAGCTATAGTCAATAAGATATTAATTTGAAGGCTTTGAAGTTACTATGATTTTCAAATTTTTGATAAACAATCATGTCTGCCATTTTTTTCTTTTTTTCATAAAAAGTATTCTATGTCTCTTTTAATACCTATAAGAATATGTGTACAAAGTTTCATGATAATCGGTTGAGTGGTTTTGGCGTGAACGTACCAGACAAATTTACATTCACATTTATAAAATTAGTATATGTAGTTACAAAACTAGATGTCCGCAGACCAGTTTTCTTTAATTCACTAAACTTCTTTTACTTCTGTAACAAAGCCTTATTTGACTTGAATAGTTGCTAAAGTGTTCGAAGGTTAAATCCTAAAAATCAGCGCAGATCGATACAATTTACATCAGCGTAGGTCGTGGCGTGATCATCGGAATACAAATAAGCCAGTCGACTATCACATTTTCAGTCGGTATCAGTTTTTCTGGTTTGTGCCTTAGAAATAAGATATTAAAACTGATATATTTGTATGAATTGCTATAAGCTTCCGAAGATCAGATCTAAATAAGTAAATTTAAATAAAAATTACAAGGAATTGATTGTATTTACAACCGCACAGGTTGTGGCAAGTTTTATAAACGAAAGAGCCCATTGAATCTACTTGAGTTTACATTATAAATATCGATGAAAAATATATACACAGATGCACATACAAAACATTACATTACAAATAATGAAAGAGAATTGCAAAAATTATATCCGACTACATAAGCAATACAAAGTAAGAAATAACTTCATTGGAATATCGATTAAATAGTTTGTTTTGAAGTGTTAGAAGTAAATTAGCATCCCTAAGAGTATTAAAAGAGATGACGCAATATTTATAGCCTCAAAATTTGTCAAAATTTATTTGTTTCACTCTATTTTTTTATGTAAGAGGAGCAAATGAGCATGTTAACCACCTTCCGTTAAGCCTATATACATCCACGTACAACCACAAACACGACCGAAATGCTATCTGAGCTCGAACGTAGATTCGTTGCTACTCCTAAGAACTACGATGGTCGCTTCAAAGTGAAACACAAGTATCTTCAACTGAAACACAAGTATGTAATGCTTTACCGCGGATTATGAGGACGGCAGTGGTATCTCCCCGGTCGAACTATGGTTCCCCCAACATTTTTTTTTTTATCTCTGGATAAAACTACGTAGGTATTGTCTATAGTTCTCGTATAGACATGTAACATACAAGTTCATAGGTTTAAAGTGTTCAAAATAAAGGTGCACGTCACGTTGGGGCGGTGGAATACAAATGAGGAGGGGTCGTGGGGCAGTGATATATCAGTCTGCAGTTCACTTGTACCCGCTATCATGATTTTTTTAGGAAAAGAGACAGAATTACAAAAAATGTAACACAAGTTCTTTAATTACCACATTCTTTTGACAAATGGAAGACAGGTTTGATTACTACATTTTTTTCAGAGGTAGCGATAGGGGAGGTACCACCGCTCTCATAATCTCGCCGTATAGTTATATATTCCGGGTTTAGAGGCGTGATCGCTGGAAACGTTTAGAAGCGAAGCGACCAGAACCCTCAGAGATAGCAACGTATCTACGTACAAGCTCAGATAGGACTACGGTCCTGTGTGAGATTGTATACAGATATTCATGGGCTGCAGTTAACATCAGGCGACCAGCATGCTCGTTTGCTACTCTCCTCTTATAAAAATCTTGTGGATGCTTTGGAAATTATATAGGAGTCCTTTAATAGAACTCGTATAAACAATATTTATAATTTGATTACTTATAATTTGATACCCCAGAAAACAAATCGTCCATTTACGATGACGGTATAACATCTTAAAAACCAAAATTTTGCAGGAAAACATTTTTAAACTAAATATCATTGCGGAATTTATAAATTTTACTATATAACGCGTACTCACGATTAACGATTTTTTAATTGCCGATATTTCTAACCAGTTTAATGGGACGTGGTCACGGCTAAATTGCGATGGCGGGAGAAACTTTAAAATCTTACGCCGATATTATTTTTAAACTTATCATCGATTCTAACCTTTAAATTGAGCACATATTATTATTAAAGCATGTTGACTACAGCGACAAATTAACATTACACGGCCAGCATGCTCGTTTGTCCTTCCTCACATAAAATACACGTCATCCATGACGTAACAACTTAAAGAGCAAATGAATCAGTAGTACAAAGAAATCAGTTACTATGGAAAACCACAACAATACAGTTCTGCGTCGATCGATAAATATAAATAGAACCTGTTACTGGACGACTACGATCAATTCCTACAAATTATTAAACTTAATAACAGACGCAGTGAAGGTTTCTTTGAAATTTTTCAATATTTAAGAGTATCAAACGAGTTTTCGTGTCACCTGACGTTATATGCTCTCTATGTGGAATATCTAACCACAAACAGGGCAAAAGTCCCAAAGGAGATCGGAAGATGCGTTGCTACTCTTGAGAACTAAGATTGTCGCCTCACTTGTAAATATATGCGGTATACGCACCTCTTTGACCGAATTGAAATGTTGCTTTACAGCGGATGATAATGGTAGTGGAACAATTCACACAAATTATTAAACGTAATAACAGGCACAGAAGCGGTTCCGAAATTTTGAATATTGAATAGTAGCAAGACAAAAAGATAAAACTCCTATGAGTTATTACTCCCAAGGTCTAAGTCCGTCGCTATTAAGTATAGAGGGCAAATGCACCTCCACAACCAAAATATGAAGATTGCTTTACGACGGTACCACCTCGGTCGAACAACTTCTACTCCAGTTCCATGGCTCGTCGACACGGCTAAACTGCGATGGCGTACCATCCCTATACTTTTATAAGTACCTTATTGTTTATGTGTCGCTACTTCAAAAGGGCCACAACGCGAATAGACCTAATTTTACAGGAAAGCCATTTAAACTTTCAAAATCAGTTCTTGTATAATTGGTCTGTAATTTTAAAACTGATAAATAGGTGTTATACACTGTTAGAAAGATATTTTTATTCTGTTTTTAATGGTTGATTCGGATATGTGACAGATAGAATTTGAATTTTTAGAATAAAAAGGATTTTGAATATGTTTGATTTGTGGCCCTTTTTTATAGTAGCGATTTGATCGTGGCCTTAATTTCATCTTTAAGGTGACCGACCACTAAAAGTGTAAGTCACTTCTATAGGTTCAGCCGTATTGGCAATTACGTGTAACAAATACAGATAAAAAAATGTATTTTTGTTATATGTGCTGTATATGCTTTAATATTTAAGTCAGGATTGCGGGAGGCGGTCTTAACTGGAGTACTTTACTTTACTCTAGAGTTTCGCCAGCAATTCACACAAATATTGTTGTTTTTATCATTAGTGTAGCATCTACGAATGCACAGACGTGATGACCGCCCCCAGTCTTGTAGCGCCGACGTAAACATAGCACGTCTGTTCCCCCGTAATCCATATAATCCACCCTAACAACCCGCCGTAAAGCAACATGTTCTTCGTGTATTGTGTTTCGGTTGGGGAGGTGTGCTTGCCGGATACACATTATGGGAGGCGATCATCTTAGTCCTCAAGAGCAGGAACGCATCCGCGTCCATTCTTAAATAGAACTTCTGTTCTATTGAGATTGGACGTGGTTGTCGATGGGCAGTGACCACTTAACACCAGGTCGCCTCCATGCCCGTTTCTTACTCTTTCGCACTAAAAAAAAACTAAATTGAAGGCTTTGAAGTTTCTACATTTTCAAACAATCCCGTCCGCCAAAATATGAAAAAATATTATTAAATAAAAAGTATCCTATATCCTTCTTAATACCTCTAAGAATATGTGTACAAAATTTCATAATAATGAGTTCAATAGTTTTGCCGTGAAAGCGTAAGAAACAAACTTACATTCACATTTATAATTCGTATTTATATATTCACTATTCACAATTCATATTAGTATGGATTAGTAGGGATTTAATTACTTGTTCTCTTACGTCTTGTTTTTCTTGACGTACAGGAAGTAGCGAAGGAACATACAGATTAATCGATATTACTTGGTCTCTATCTTAGATCTGCAACCGTTACGAAATAGAACACGCATCTTACTTGAGATTCAAAATAATTATAAAATATTAATATACATATATTCCTAATAAAATTCGTTCCTAATAAAATAAAAAATAAAACGTATTCGGATTCACTCAAAAAATAACAAAGTAATCTCTTTATAATATCAACTATTTTCATAATATAATTGTTGATACGTAATTAACACGTAAATACAAAGTTACAAATGTATTTTATACAATTTCTCAATATATTTGACACTTTAAACGGAAAATTATGCTAAAAGAGCTTTATGTTGTTGTTAGTCTCGTATATCGAATTAGGTTTTATCTCCAATAGATGTTTTATAAAAATGTTTCATATAAAAGCTCTTAAAGTTACTCAACACAGTCGCAACCGCGAACCGTGTTAAAGAAAGTGTACCTTAAAGCTGCTGACTCGTTGCGGGTCGGAGACGATTGCATTTTCCACCTTATTAACTTGAGGGACCCCGTGTTTAGCTTTATGTGAGGCCCGTTTAGCGAAATTGGAAATAAATGTAACCAACCTGTGGTAACGAACTATATTGTTAAGCTGTGATGCTGTTATTATTATTTGGTTTAAGGGATTAGGGTTGAGGAACCCTAAGGTCATCGCGATCAGTTTAAGTCTTTTGTGACCGACCCTTTATTATATCTGATCCACAAGGTCAATGGGCCGATAGGTCTTCAATATGAACCGTAAGATGCACTTGGGTTCCAGACCCTTAACTACACAAAGTCTTATAAAATTTAAGTCTTGTGCTAGATATCTGTGATGGATACAGGACATTCACAAAAATAGCTAATTCGTCCGCCCCATGACAGAATCTGCAGCGTCCAATATACTGTTTACATGTTTATTGTGTTAATTACAATGCACATAATTGTATTGTTTCAAAGACAAATCATTTTTTTTTTATTTTCATAAATCCGACGTACTTCATGAATTCAGATTATATTATGATCTGTACATTTTTTTCGTGCTCTGTTATGTCAATCCCTGGCATGCACCTTGGATATTACAACACTATATACGTAGTAAACATTAGTTTTAACTTGCTGTAAGTAAAAACATTATATGAAAGTCTTCCAGAAAGTTCTCCATAAAAGTCTAAAAATAAACTAAAGTGTATTCCGCTGTCGACCATCCCGAGCAATATTGATGATGTGGATGATAAGCCCTTCGACTTTAGAACGCCTCTTAAGCATTACTTAATAAATAGTCCGAAACAGAATGAGTTAAATACACTTTTTAATATGAAAATGTAGGAAAATAGCATACAGACTGTCCAACTTTAAACAAAACTACATTCAGCCTGACAACGTGCAAAAATACATTGTTACTCCTGAAGAATGAGATGTTCGCCTCGCTTGTAAGTGTAGCAAGCTAATCGAAACTCCAGAACTGTTTTACGATGGATTATGGGTGACGACAGTGGTATCTCCCCAATGCTAACTGCTATTCTACCACTTTGCAAAATTATTTTCCTTTATTTACATGTTAATTATAATGTCAAAAACCTTAAAACTACATATAATAAAAGTCAAACCTAAACAATCTAAAGGGAGTCCGTGCCCATACGCCATGGTTCCAAGGACGCTAGCTGCATTCCCGCGTTAAATAGCAATCGCAATTCTTCTTTGCGATATTATTAATTATATATTGAGTAGTAAAAAGTTCACATTAAGGCCAATTACGGAAACTTAATGTTACAATGCATTAAGTTTATCAATATTATTAAAGTAAAATAATAATTTGAAACGTTCAATCAAAGGCTTTCTGCGATACGTTTAAAATTAAACTGGCAATATTTCATGACCAATTTGCTTTGTACGGGCCCGAAATAACTTAATAATGAAGTTTCGTTTTAAATTTCATCCGTCGAGTTTAATATCAGTTAATTTGATTCAAATCAACATGGATGGATAGCATTTTCGTTTCCATTTATTTCACCAAAATACGACCACAAACTTTTATCAAACAGATTCTCGGAAATAGATTGTGTGATGTTTGAAAATTATGTTATTAGCTTTGTGGTGTTTACTGTATTTATAATTGTGTTTTATTTTCCAAAAACTGACATAACACAGTAATTTCGCGGTTGAGATTCAATATCGGTTTGAGGAAGGAAGGTTCTCCGTGATCATTCTAGGCAAGAAAGTACATAGGTTGCCCTCAAGATTTTTTTATATTTGAGTAGAGTATGTTTCTGATTGTACATGGATGTCTATAGGCTGCGGCTACTTACCATCAGGTGGTTTGCATGCTCGTTTGCTACTGTTTGCGTGCTCGTTTGTCACTCTTCTCACATAAAAAATCTCCATCGTAAACTTCTGCAAATGGAAGTTTAATCCTAGGTAGAGTAATAAGGCTAACGTTTTCATTACCATATAGTAGATTTGGCCATTAGTGTAGTTAATATACTGAGAGTGTGGATAAGAAGCTTCATTGCCGGTCCTAATTCACGCTCTTATATAATTCCGGGAACTCAGCTCATATTTCAGCTGCGCCGAGCTGCGTGAGATTGCGCCGCGCTTTGTTCAGCTATCTCTTTCTCGCAGCTTAACTCAGCTGCTTAACTTGTGCGCTGTTTGTGTCCGAAATATAAATTACAAAGGATTATGTGGTGAAGACTTAGAATTATTATCTTGTGCATTTGTAATGTGCTTGTTAAGACAATGGAGTTGGTAATTATTTAATTTTCAAGCTGTTTGTGATTATTTATTACAAAATATTTTCACGGCTTAACAAAGGCTTTTTCAAACACAATAATAGTATTGGCTTTAAGTAAATTTACTTAACTTTAAGAATAAATACACTCAATATAATAATGAACAAAACTAATGATAATAAAAGCTAACCTGGACAATTTACGGTCCCTGTCCGTTCGGCACGGTGCCAAGAATGCGGGTAGGATTCCCACGGTGATGGCGATTGCATTTCTTAGCATTTTGTACGTAAAATATAAACCAGTTCTCTTATCACATGAATTTAAACTGTGAAGCTTCTACAAATCGTAAATATCAATTATAAGTTAAACTAAAGATCAAATAAGCCTAACACCAACAATACATATATTGCCTCCGCTACGTAGAGCGCCCGCGCCGCCCCGTGATTTGTCTTCAGACGTCAAATACGATGTACTATAAATCGAACCAAATTAACTGGCCATACAGCGTATTACCACAGTTTTTTTTATGTGAGAAGATCAGCAAACGATCATACAAACCACCTGAAGTTAAGTAGTCACAGCCCACAGGCATCCACATACAACAACAAACACGACTGAAATTATATCTGAGTTCGAACATACATACGTTGCTACTTCTCACGACTGAGACGGTCGCCTCGCTTCAAAGTGTAGCCGGCAACTGCACCTCTCCAAGCAAAACACAAGTAATGCTTTACAGCGGATTATGAGAACGGCTATGGTACCTCCCCGGTCGAACTATAGTTCTCCCACCTTGAAAATACCC
>DWON01001741.1:0-23152 GCA_018251015.1 Phocides pigmalion okeechobee
CTATTTAAGGATGGACGCGGATGCGTTCCTACTCTTGAGGACTAAGATGGTCGCCTCCAATAATATATATCCGGCAATCAATTTAATTTAAATGGGTTTTACTCATATCGAGATTATGACACACGTTATATTAGATCATGTTTAAAGTTTACGCTAAAACAATAAACTTATTTAATATATATTATAATATTTTAATAAATGATACATTCCTATAATGAAACCCATGTGTTTCGCAAGTACATTTTATTGTAAACACCATAAAATTGGAGATAGGTGTTAACGAGTAATATCACACGTCACCTAAGAGCGTAGGACTTGATAGTCCCCTTGTAAGCATATGACGTTTACATAATTGACAACAAATTCCTTGGACCTGTCCAATAGCTCCAATACGTATGGAACGCTGTCACACCCACGGCGTGCCTTATCAATCAAGAAGGATCGATCGAATAGGATCAATAAGTGCAGTGAGTGGCGGTGGGCGATCGGTCGACGAACTGCGCGGGCGCGGGCTGCCGGTGGTGCGCTCTAATTCAATTTGACGACAACCCACTGAACACGGGACAGCAATCCGCTACGCTGTTGACTATGTAACACTCAACCGGTATTTCAACCGTTCCATACCAGTTCAGTGTCTAATATGTACCAGAAATTAATTTAAAAGCCATATTGTATCGTTATCGTGTTAACTTTCGCTTCGCTTAACACTTCCTCCTTCTTTTATACGCTCCTTCATACGTAGATGACGTTTCCTATCAGTTTAGACCCCGTAAAAATCGACGCGAAGTGTTAAATTTAATAAGAATTGTTTCGTGTAAAATGTTTCATATTTCACGGATTTTATTCCGCTGGTGAACGACAGCTCTTACGCGCGTCGAAATTACCTTGTAAATATTTAATGCTATTTTCTTTTCTCGAGTCTGCCTATTGTGTTCTGTTACTGATAATTTTGTCCGTGCGGACCGGATCTGCAAGGATGGATCGAGTCACCTTGAATGCCGGATGCCGACATTCTGACGGAGGAGCTATCGGCCGTCAATCGTGTTAGCGTCTCGCCATATATTATGGTCGTCTGTCTGTTTGTCTCTGTAGCTGCGAGAGCCGTTTTTATTTTATGACCATCCACATCCGGTCCGTGAGACCTCGACCAAGGTCATGCTTACATATCGGACAGTGTATCGAGTGGAATTAATATTCACACTACTGTTTTTCATATTAAATGATGTGATAAAGCAGCTACACGAGCCGACGTAATACTGGTCAAAGGAAGAGCATGTCTCTAGGTCCGAACGGAAACAGATCAGACGTGGGCGACGCCTACTGAGTGTGCGAGTGACCGCTCCTAGCTCTTAGCTCGTCACAGCCGACACCGTGTGACAAATTAAATTTGATTGTCTATTTCTGTAACTGTTCAAATGATCTCGCTTAAAAATATTTTCTTATTTATTCCAGGTAATGGTGGTCATTAACTTCGTCACGATCATCTCAAGGTTACATGACTTCATCCGTAAGCAACCGAACTCTAATTATCTTTATTTGCCTAATTACCCATGTTTACTCATTAATTACTCTGCGGTGCATTTCATAAATGTTTACATCGCAAGATGTTAACTCATTGAAGTTATCAACAAAAATCAAGGTTATCAACTTCCTATGGAACTAGTAATCTCTCTTGACAGTTCAAAAGCAATTGCGCCCGATATCTAAGTGGCACGCACAACAGTTCAATTTGTAACACTACTACTTATTTCCGCATCCGCTATTGTACTGTCCACTGCAATTTAATCATCTCTTCAAGTGACAAGATGTATTAGGGCAGTTTTACGATCGTTGTGCATAAACGAAGCATTAAAACCTCTCCTACTCTAAGTTTAAAGTCTAAAATTCGATGAATTTGACAGTTCCTTTGATGTAGAACGGGAATATCGACAAAGACGGATGTCCGGTGCCGGTCAGGATTCGTTTCACACGCATCGACTCCTCGGATTGCGTCAAATGAAGACAATATCAGTTCAAATTATCATTCAACGGTCTGTCTAAGTATTAGAAAAGGAGCTTAATATTTTTGACAAATCAGCTTTCCGTTTTTATATTTCAGGATTAAAATGATGCATTGCAGCGTGTGATACATGTATTGCCACTAACAAAACGATGTTTACACAAAGAATAAAGTCTTTTATGTCGTAGAAAACCGCCGTACGAGCATGGCTAGGAATCCTTCCGGTCCTTTTGATATCTCTGCTAAGCGGCGTACATGCATTTCAAAGGGCTGGTGTGTTTGTGCCGGTTCTTATGTAAACATCACTTGTTGTATGGCTGTTATTCCTCCTTTTTCAAAGTTTCGTTGCAACGTCCGTTCTGATATTAGCGGAAGTAGTTCGCTAGTTATATACAAACCGATATGATCCCTTCGTTTTCAAAGTCGGACGTAATACCTGTATACGCCAACTTTTATGATTAACAAGATATTTTGTAACATTACGCATTTATGAGAGAAAATATTTAAACGCGCGAGCTGAAATAGTTCTTACTCTATTCATGTAGTTATATTTTGTACATGTGTAAATAATGTGTGTTTATACAGATTTAAAAACGATTTAAATTCTCTTTGAATGCGTTACGACTTCTGCGCTTGTAGTCCGATCGATTTTCCTTGTTTATCGATAGGGGAAAGCTAAGAATCGACGTAACGATTTCCATTTCCACAAACATTTGTATCGCGACCAGGGAAGCGTGTACCGTTAGAGCCGTTGGTTCGGTATTCGGGTGCGGACGCGCGGGCGCTTTGCATACAATGCCCATAGTGGACGGCGCTTGCGCAACCGCGGTCATCGGGCCGGATGTGACGTGGTCGTGCCAAATTGTGCGCCTCGATGTCTGTGCTCAATCACCAAGCGCGTATAACAATTGTTTTGCGGCAATTTAAATTATGCAGTTGTAAAACCAAATTCCGAACCAATGTTGATCAACCGACGTTAATTTTCCCTCATTCTGGTGTACCTAAACAGGCTTCTTTGAATTATTTTTTGATTTTCCTTTATATAAAAGGGACGTCTAAAGATTGCGTCCGTATGTGTGCTTTGTTCTGTCGCTAATTAATGACACCTATTAAAACTATAACTTCGGCCCCCTGGTCGAATAACTCCCTAGTTATTCCACTTCCTTCATAATCTGCCGTTAAACAAACCTTGTCTTGTCTCGGTTGGAGATGTACAGTTGACCATGTTCGTCCTTAGGAGTAGTGCTCCTCTACAAATGAACTTCAGTGTTAAGGTTGCATATGGATGTCTATGGGCTGCAGCGACTACTTCACATCAGGTGGCCTGCATGCTCGTTTGCTACTCGTGCCACAATCCCTTTTACATTTCTTATTAACAGTCTGGCGATTTACTCCAGACTGCATTTACGACATTACATTACAAATCTTTGAAATTCTCGACTTTAGTTTGCTATAATATACATGTATTATAAATGTAAACCCTCCACTTGAATCACTGTATTTTTCTATGAAAACCGCATTAAATCCGTTACGTATTTTGAAAGATCTAAGCGTACAGACGTGGGAATCGACTTTATTTTGTACTATATACAGATATACATGAATTATCAATATGTGGGCGTAAATTATACAGTTACCCTATGTGATGAATTCGTTAATATTTGTCAACCATGTTAAAGTTCCAAGACAAGAAAATATATTGCAACTAGATCGCATACAGGTTTATTACGAAAGTATTATATCTCGTTTGTTGAAATCGATACAGATCATCGATGTGTGACTGACTATACGCCAGATTTGGACTCACGTTTCATTAGACTCATAATGTAAGGTTTCCGAACTTACTGACTCATACATAAGTGATAATCAAACATGACATTACGAACGTTTTATGACTTACCGGGCCGTAAAGTTTTAAACATTTGTCTCTTTTTAAGAAATGAACACTTCTTTCCAATGGAGCTTCCAAAAATATTCAAACTAATATTTTAAAACCAAAAATGACTCTACCTGTCTATTAGCTATTCACGTTTAAATTGCTGAATCAAACTATTATAGGGATAGTTTAGGACACATTTCATCGGTTTAACTGATGGTCACCTAAAATTGTACACAATTTCATGCTATTGATTAAAAAATATATATTTTCTTTCAAAATTCTACCTTAAAGGGGTACAGTAAGCATAGAAAGTTTCTATGAAAGTGAGTAAAATAGCAGACGAACTTTTGTATGACTTCTTGATTTTTATATATTTGTTTCATTCCGGCAACCACATCTCTCAAAAAAATTTATATGCATTGTAATCCTGCTTTTTACATGATTTGGGTTGCCGTTTTCTGTATGTTGTTATCCTAAGTAAATATATATAGATTAAAAATAGTCTTCCATGAATTATTGATATGTATTCTAATGTATTCTATATCGACTTACGCGGGCAAAAACTACTTCTTAAACGGTCGCATGTAAGGACTTGGAAGACTAAGCTATTTATGGAAGCATTACGAACTAATCGTTTAATTAAGAAGGTCAGCCTTGGAACGCCATTCGATACAGTGCCAGGCCTCTTGTGCTCCATTCATTGGACATACCGGTGCTTAACTTCCGGCCGCAACCCATTTGTAAATTCGAACAATGGCCAGAGTACGCTAGGTCGTCCTTGGAATTGTAGCGCGTGATTACTCGGCTTTCCTGTCCAGAGAAAAGTTTCTGGACACTTATGAGAAGTTAAAATTATTTAAATATAAGCTGAGGATAAAAATAACAAAAAATACGTTCTTTAAATAAACTAGCATTGACTTATTAAACATGCTAGAATTTTTATTTTTATTTTGGGATGTTTCGACATCTTTTTAAATACGGGCGATTTAAATTGAACCATAGTTGTAGTCAAAAAACAATTCAATCAATTCTTCCTATATTTGATCGACGCTGCTGGTGACTAGGCTGAGTAATTTGTAGTGCAGAAAATTGCGATCGCTGTTCTGTCCGAGAATGTGGCCAACGTTCTTGGTACCATGCCATATGGACACGGACTTTGCTGTAGATGGTGTAGTTTTAGGGTATTCCAAGTTTTATATTGTTTATGTTGACATTAATGACATTTGGATAAACCACATTTGTAGCAGTTTAATAAATACGAGACATTTTTTCTCAGGATTCTTAAATCGAGTGAAAGCAATGATCAGTCTATTTTACAATTCATAAGGTTCCTCTAACTTTCCG
Organism: Phocides pigmalion okeechobee; assembly: GCA_018251015.1. Classification (NCBI taxonomy): domain Eukaryota; kingdom Metazoa; phylum Arthropoda; class Insecta; order Lepidoptera; family Hesperiidae; genus Phocides; species Phocides pigmalion. Next base: position 5,223 of record DWON01001741.1, read on the forward strand.
TAAATATCTGTCTAAAATCGTTCCAAAAATAAAAAGGAAACAATAAAATGATTATTTTTTCCTTTTTATTTTTGTTGTTGATACCAGAAACAAATGTACTTTCAAACCTTATTCTCCTGAGGCTGAGATATCGTCGTATAGAGTGTCTGAAATACTACTCCTGCTAAGCCCGTCGCACGAAGGGCCAAACCTGGCAGGTTTATGTGCATTGCGTGCCGTCCATCGCTTCTCCACGTCACACCAAATTACCTTCGGATGTTGCGAGAAATGCTGTCATTGCAACATATGTTATTATGTCTTTTTAAGATACTTGTAGTTTAGTTAATAAATACTTTAGCCAATGAAATAGTCTGCAAGTTGACGAAACGATAAATAACGAATCGTCTTGATGTATCTAATCGGTAGTCAGTCCACTTCATCGGCAGTCATACGATGATGATTTAACTATAATTGAGTGACTATGTGTTGTTTTTGATCAAATCTAATTTTAATATATGCAAATCAGTGAATATCGCTGCGGTGTTGTTAAGGATTTTCTGGCCAAATCTGGCACTTCACGAAGTATCATTGTAGATGAAAGTTGTTATATGACTAAGGACTATTTGGTCGGTGTTAAATGGTTAAAAAACATTTTATACTCGGATATCGGCTTAAAGTTAAAAAAAATCATATACATGAAAATTTGTGAATTTATTAGGTTTGGTAAAAATGTCTTTACATAAAGGTATAAATACTAAATATTGACCTTACTAGAACTTCTTATAAACAATAGTGTCTGTCGGTAACCCCACAAGTCCCTCTTCACTTCTTTCAATTTCGTGGAGAGGCTCTATCTATAGTATGATACTTATCACTCACTTGCCCTCCACATCATTTCAGCCACTCTCTATACTACTCTTTTTTATCAATAATTACTTGTTAAACAAATGAAAAACGTCACGTACAGTATAACTTGATTCATAATTTTTTACTACTTTTTCTTTCGGCACCTTAACAGTCTTAATGACTGTCATTTAAGATAGAAGTTTATCTATGTGCGAAATATACAATTAGATTGTGATATTTCCTTATATATACAAGACTCACTGGTATTATGATTGCGTACTCCTAACTGTTGATCGTAAGCATCTAAAAGTCGACGGGATCTTGTTACTAATCATACAAAGTGCGTCTTTATATCTATCAAACGGCTATATTAATAATTAAATCAAAAATGTAAATTACAATCATGTTGTTGGTTATGGTCATCTCTCAAACAAGTCATTCACAGAGGACCCCCTGACGCAAATAGTCGTCTCCTATATATGTGAAACAGCAATTATACCTTTGTACCGGAACACAAGAATTGATGCAACCTAGAAGTGATTGTAGCAGTGGATTATTCCCGGTCGAACCGTACAAATTCTACCACCTTTGTACATGTCAGCACTTTCGACGTACGTCTAAAACCGACGAGTGTGCGTGGGAACACACGCGCGCTGCAACCCGTTAGTGCATACGCAGCTCGATGGCGAGGAGATACAAGCTTCCGCGGCGCGTGGGAATACGCAACTTGTCCGGTAACGAATGCGTAAAAACGCAATTTTCATAATTCAATCGATTAGCACGTTTTCTTGCATCTCCGGGAATGAGTCACTTTCGGTGGGAACTTGGCTTTTGAGAGCTTTTAAAATTGTTTTGGCACACTCTACTATTCACATTTTTATTGCTGTCAAAACATGGCATATATTTGTATAGTATAGATTGCGAAAAACAACAACAGATAAATATAAAAAAGAATTTATTGTTAGCGGAACGTTCCACGCATTATTCGAAATGGTTGCATAAAAATAGCGAAATCTTTTACGTACACTGATATTGACGGGTGAGACGTATCTTGAATATCAATATTATTCTCTAGTTTATTTATACATATAGCGCATTGCTTTATGTATGTTGAAAATCAATTGCATGTGACATGCGATGTTTTAACAAGAATAATGCTTGTGAATTCTTTTACAAAGCGAATAAAGTACCGATGGAATGAGATCAGAGTTCGCACGATTTACACGCCAATTAACAGAACAAAAAGGACTCATGTTTTCACACGACTGCGCAATTCGACGGAAGCGAATTGCAAAAAGATAAATCGGTTCTCGTGCGTAGACAACGAAATAGCAAGCGGTACTTATCATGTGTGAATTCAACGCTCTAGTTCCAACTGCAGCAAAGCCCGTTACCCGAGCCGGTCTGAATATGAGACTTCACAGCTAATTTGTATTTCTTATCTCCAATCGGTGCGCTGAATATTGCAGTGCAATATAAGTCATCCCTACACAGTATGTTATTTCACATGGCGGCTATGACTACTGGAAAAGTAAATTAAATATAAATAATGATATATTAAATCTAAATAAGTGTAATGAAATTTTAAAGTTAGGAGAATTATAGTTCGACCGGGGAGGTACTAACGCCGCCATCGTAATCCGCCGCAAAGCATTACTTGTGTTTCGGTTGGAGAGGTGCGGTGGCCGGCTACACTTTGAAGCGACGCGAGTTCTTAGTTCTCAGGAGTAGCAACGTATCTACGTTCGAGGTCAGACACGATTTCGGTCGTCTTTGTAATGTACGTGGATGACTATGGAGTGCGACTACTAAGGTTGTTTGCATGCTCGTTTGCTACTCTTCTCACATAAAAAAATTGTAGGCTAAAATCTCTGTTGTTAAAGGGATCTCGAGTAACTTGGCACCCAAGCCGGTTTAACTCACACTTTCCGCAAACAAAATTGAAATCCAATTAGCCCTATGTTGTGCTTATTTGCTCATATCCCGTAAATAACTCTACCGTTGTACCACATGAATAGAAATCGTCACGCGAATGTTATTCCTTTCTATGGTTATATGCACTAGTAATTTAAAATATAAAGGAAATGAGCATTTTATCTTTGACATTTAACATTATTGAAAAATTTTACATCAACAGAAAGTATTTTACTCATTGACGTCCCAATGCTGATGGACATTTGTTTGAATTTACACGATTTCTTAAGATATTTTTCGGCACTGTTAATTCTAATGGGAATTTTTGTATGTACGCCATTAAACCTTATACTTGCACAATTATTCTTTGCTGGTCAAAAAACTAGGAATGTACTTAAAAGTAAGTACATGAATCTCAATGTCCGTCGATTTAAGATCCTTAGAACGATATTCGTCAAGTAAGCGGACCTTAAACCGCCCATTGAGATAAAGATTTATCCAGGAATGTGGATGCGCCGACGGACGGGCTGTACCTGTCCTATCGTTGTGGCTTTAATGACGCACTACATAGTTTTCGTCGAATAGTATGTGATGCAAAGATAATTAACAAATCTCAGTTTATTTAAGATGAACTTAAATGTAATTTAGGGTATTGGACACATGTACAGACGGGCAGATTGCACGATTTAATTCTGCCAGTCCTTTTTTTCAATTTCACCTCCGGACGTTCAGTATAGAAATTTTATTTGGTTCGAACAAAGCGATTTTGAACACTGAATCTGTTTTCTGACAGTTACAATTTTTCAAGGCAAGCGTGAATAAGCATTTTCTATGCAATCTATTCAAATCTTTTCTATTTCTATGCATCGTAAACTACATCTAACATATCATAACAATTTTTTTGCATATTTTTATTTTTATGTGAGAAGAGTAGTAAACGAGCATGCAAACCATCTGATGTTAAGTCGCAGCCCATAGACATCCACGTACATATACGTAATTAAATATATTTTGCCATTCTTATTATTAGTTCCGTAGATAAATTGAAGAAAATTCTTCACATTATTTAAGTATTTCTATTTGTAATTTTACTGAATTCACTCAAATATTTAAAATTTGAGAGTATGTTTAGGCACCGAAGACATCTCATTCAAATTCTTAACAAAAATTTTACATCAAGTATAAAACTTATTGTTGTATATTCCCACCATACAAAATAATTTACTAAAAATATAACAAGTCGCGTATAATGTTGCGATCTGCAATTTTTTTGCACGGCCGTTATTTTGTATGCAAGAGTTATTTCCCACGTCCACACGAGGTTCTATTCCGAAATAATACTTAAAGAACATCTCGAAAGCCTGAGAATATGTGAATAGAGAGGAAACATAATAATACATTCGAAGGTTCGGTTTAAACGGCGAGGCGGAACTCCTTAGAGATGACCTCTGACATTTGGCGAGAATCGTGGTCAATGGCAACCAGTCCTTTATTCTAGTTTTCAATGTCTTTGGCTTATTTATATTATCCGTAGGTATACATAAGTTTTTCGTTACTGCGATACAGGAAGTGCGTGCGAGAATTTGATTCGTTCATATTGTAGCCGACAGTACTTCATTCGGCGTGACCTTTAATACGCACTTTCGTCATGCCAAAATTATTGCTTTATGATCGGTAACGGTATGTACGCCCGTGCGTTAAATTCGAGGTGGATAATGAGCTACACTTGAATTAAAAATAAATGTTTTTCATATAATTTACTCCATTTGTTACTCACAGTCGCATAGTTTGACCACCCGTTTGGGGCATTTTGTATTCATTCCGCAGTCCTCGAGGTCGTTCGTCCCGGCTCTTGTCTGATGGCACTTACCTATTCCTTTGCATGCCGCTGGTGGAATCCTGATTCTGTTTGCGTATTAGTATTAGCACATTGAAAGCAAAACGCTCTGTGAATTTATATTTAATAGAGCATAATAAATCTTCTATTTGTAGACTACGCATTTGTTCAACAAAAGTCGGGATATTGTCGAATCGTATTTTACTATTTGTATTTTTGTCTTAGTATAGATTATCTATAAAACTGACAGATCGACCTCGTCGAGGTCAATCAGCATTATAAATTATATTAAAGTAATGAATGTCGTATAGTCTTAGTATCGTAAAAAAATGTATCATTACGGTATTTCTTTAACGAAGAATCAAATATTACATGGATATTTACGCGAACGGGAAGAGGAAGAAGGAATAGTCGATAACGGTCATCGTCGAGAAGCGAAGATGGACGCTGGCAACGATCCCATAAATTCTGTGGAATTTTAAGGCGCAGTGTCTACATATTATACAATAGTTGAGCTGACATTTACTTGAGCACGTAAGTCGCTCTATACTGAATATTGAATTGTAATTGTGGAAAATGTATCTTTGTAGTCATGAGTCGGTGTGATTTGTATAGCGGGACCTAAAAAATTAATCACGAATGCCAAAGGCGTAATAGTGGGTTTGAGGTATATGTCGAACGTGAGATCTACGTAACACAGGTGCGTCTTTAGCAGAAAATTGGATATTAACTATTTGATATTCAATTCTGAATTAATTTCTAATAGCAGGAGTTGTTAATACATAACACTGAACGATTATTTCGTCAACGTTCGTTTGAATTCTGGAACAAGGTAGGAAGGTAAAATAAATAAATGTTATAAGTATGGTATGGGTAACACTTTCGCAATTTATGTCAATTGAGGAAGGTAATTCTGGCAAAGCACTCAAGATTAATGAAGTAGATAAAATAAATTATTTAGTAAATTTAATAATTTAAATGCTGTTCTTAATCACACTTTCAAGTACAAGCGAATACTTAAACTTTGTATTTTATTTGCGTACATTATCCATTATAGCCACTTCGAAGCTCAATTTGCATAATTGCATATTGCACATATGCATGAAGCGGAACTGTTGATGTCCTGTTTCGTCTTTACGTAAATATAGGTATGTCTGCTTTGGTATGTGCAATAATGCAATAGCAACATAATATTTCTAGCTTTTCCACAGATCCGTGCACAACAAATGTATGTTCTGTAATGTCAACAGCCCTCCACGTTTTTACATTACACTTAAGGAACTTGTGTGTAATTTTGATGGGATGGCTGATTTCAACCAAAACAGGTTTATTCAAATGTTAACAGCTTTTCTTGCTGTACTTAAAATTCACATGTCCAATACCATCAAGACGTGTTCCAATGTAGGGAATCCGTTGAATTCGTATTAAGCGAGTCCCAATTAGCAGCTTGTTCGCTGTTTTTGGATCATTTCATCAACTGATGGCTTTGAAGGCAGCCAATTATTTCTGCGGCCTCTTTCTTACTGTACGTACTCATTGTGAGCTGTAAGTAAATGTCCGTGGGAGCGTATTGACTCGTTTGTGAATACTGTCACTAAGGTAACCAACTTACTATTTTATCTGCGGGAATCTGTTTTTTATCGCGTAGAAAAAGCAAATAAGCAAGCAGACCAACCGATAGTATGTGGTCATTGCTGTGTGCGTCTGCAATCGACTCCCAATAGGATTTACAATACATCGTAGAAATGTATTTCCATTACTATCCCTTACCATCCCATTATTCCATCGTGTTAACCAGAACACTGCTCTTGTAATGTCTGGTGCTGTCATAAGTGAGGAATTATGTTAATAAGGAATTGTAATATATTCCATATCGCGCATAATAAAGACTATATTATCTCGTGTAAAATGCGGAGATACAATAACAATTTATTTAAACGATATTTTGGGGTAATAACTAATACATTGTAGTCGTATAAGATTTTGAGAGCTTGATTAAAGTAGATAGATGCACTGATTTAATAATTGTTGACAATAGTTACATAACATTTATTACGGATTGTTACTTCTAAAAAACAAAGTCCTTCTATTGGTACGACGTTTGCAGTCTCTATTCATGAGTGTTGTGACCGCTCGGCATGCGACAGGTTGGCGGATGTAGGTGTCCGCAAATATTAGGTCTTGCTTAATCCTCTACCCATAGACGTATTTGCCTTATTACCTAAGCGACCAGTAAGCCTCGTACTTTATTTTTGTCTTGTTTAAATTCATATTGAGAATGTTGTCTGTAGGCGTGCCGAGTCCATTTATTTTTAAGGTGCTGATAATTTAAACCAAGCCTAATGCCAATTTGGACTGTCCCCAAAATTAAAGAGCACTATTAGTCAAAGGTAAATTGATTTTAGGTCACGAATTCACACGTCAATTGGTAATGATAATGGAATGGGAATGTTGATCGTACCAATAATCATAAACTTATGTATTCGATTGTAAATCGAATCGCTTTTAAAGACATTTAACTTCATCACTTCTTATCGACGATTTTCGATCCGTATTGTTGACGCATCAAATTGATGACAGCATTATGACTACGGAGATGAACGTCATCGCTCCGAGATTATCGTTGACGGGGGATTAATAAAATGTCACCTTTTAAAATATTTTCGTAACAATGCATTCCTGAGAGTTCAACGACACCTAATGGAGACGGTATTATTTATGACTATGACACGAGTAATCTGAAACACGCGGTTGCGGCGAGGCTGAGGTCGCGATCGATGCGCGTGCGCAATATGAATGGACTCCCCCCACTCGCCGCGGTCTCCACGATCAATGGACCGCACGTGGATATCGATACGATGTAGATTCGATTGCAGTAACTCTATGGGTATAGAGGCTGCAATGAAAATTAAATATTACAGTGCTTAAAAATTTTTGATTTAACTTGTCTTTATAATATAAATAAACAAAAGTGAATTTACACTTTGATGATAATATAAAAATCTGATTTGCATAAGTACACGCATAACTTTTTTGTGGATATCTTAGAATAAATATGTTATGCCAATTAATTGAATTATATTATTGCCCAATATGTAACAGAATGGAAACGCATTAATTAACAAAATGAAAGGACATTGCTAAATGCATCAACAGTCGATGGGCATCGGTGTGTCGTAACGCAGTGGAATCGGAGCATCAAGCGGGCGCCGACATGACATCGTGAATTATCAGCGAGCGGCCGGTCACTGATAATTGACAGTTAAATGTCCTATTACAGCTGGATGTAATTGAGTGGCCGACAGACTTGATACCCGATGTAGCTCGCGCGGCGCCGCCCACGTGCGCCCGCGCACCCGATTGCCCGCATTCAGTCTCAATGAGATCTGCGTTTATTTTTCTTACACTGTAATGATAGTAAAGCTTTCGCAACCATATGGGTAATAAATAAGAATAAAAGAATAATGAATGAGATTTTTAATCTGATTTACCAGGAATTTTAACCCGCAACCACGCAACTTATATTCTCATAAAGTTCTTTGTACACATAAGTACGCTATATATATTCTTCTCATGAACTCTCTATTTGCGATTTCGCCTTTCCGCCTCGGTAACTCATTATCTTCGCCTAACCTCGACGTTCATATTGGCATCTCGGCAGATGTGTAGGTATAGCGATTCTTTTATAAGGTAAACAAGGCCTCAAAAGTGGATCAAGCCTACAGTCTATGAATGAAATATTGCTGGCGCCGTACAAATTGACAGGTGAAAAGCCAGAGCCAAGCTCTTTTGGATTCTTTTAGAAATAGAGCGTCACAGTTAATTTCTCTCACATTACGAGCACAGTTATTGGTATGCCATATCAGTGAACGACATAGAAGGTGATAACGGGCGACTCCTTCGTTTTCCTAAACGGGAAACATGTGCCGACAAGAATGGATATGGCAATCTTATACGCGAGGTGTTTTGCGACCATATTGGGAAACTCTTATCTATTACGCTAATTGCTTAATCTAGTAGATTGCGATAGGCAATGATTCCAGAGCAGTCATGTTCCACTTCGTTATGGGAGGAGTCAATTTACATATTTGGCACGCGCCGGTCTTTACTCAGGAAGTGGTCGAACAACGTTTAAAGAAAATACCCGTATTTTACCGCAAAGTAGGTTACATAACTGTCTTATGTCAGCTCTAACATACCGATTGCAGTGTTCTGCGTAACACTTTATGTAATTTCATTAAGCTGCGCATTTGTTTTCCAATTAATTTACCTGATCACGATATCCAAGAATATAATTACGATTGCGGTCAAAGACAATATGGGCGTGTACATTCTTAATGAATCACTATGTGGCCTGATCGCAGAGGATCTCTGCGTGTATTGTGGTGTACACGCACTCTAAAATTACGATTAGCTGTTAATGAGTCACCCAAGATTTACATACTCAACTTGTGGAAAAAATGGCCAAGGATCTTTTAGGATCTAAGTGCCTTCTTGGAAACTTTGTCGATTACTTAGAACTGGAACAATGACTTCTCGTGATTTGTGCGAGTGATAGTCATAATAGTTACTAATTCCGAGTTATCCAACAGTTACTGTTAATAACGCTTTTAAGGTTTTTTGTAAAGTTTTTTAAGGTTGTTCGCTGAAATAGATTGCATTTATTTTTATTTCATCATTACTGTCATTCGTTGAGACTCTTCAATTATTGTTAACATATTTCTTATTATTATTTACGATATGCCACGATTGTACTATTATTACAGTTAAGGTCGTTAATACAGCTTAACCTCAAACGAATTCAAACATTTGTCGCTCGTCAAAGTAACTTTACGTGGGAGGTGAGGTTTATGCCCCATCGATCATCATTCACTAAAGGAAAGTGTCAACTTGGACTGTTATCTCTGTAGGTGCAAATGGGCACTAAGTTTCGTATTTAACTTTCAATATCCGGTGCGATTTGTTCCCGGGGAATTTTAAGTGGTCTATGCTCGTAAAATTAACCGGTCAGCAATGGTAGTGGGATAAATGAGAGTGGCATTTTAAAAAGCATGCTCTCTGATTTTAAAATGTTCTATTTTATGTGCACTTATTTGTGCAAGTAAAGATCGGGGAATGGCGGAGCGTGTTTATTGCGACTTAAGATATTCGCAACTAAGTTAAGGAACAAATACCGATTTCTTTCAATGATCATGTTTACATGAAACAAATAATGATCCACAAGAACATGTTAATGTCCTATTAACATTATTACAACTAGAATCAAATAAGTGCATAAGTAGTAAAGGAACTATCTAGATAAGTTGTGCATACGTTGTAAGACGTGCGAAGTATTTTTAATTGAGTCATGTCAGTAACCAGTCTTGAATAAAGTAGTAAAATGAGAAACAATGTATTTTAGTAATTCGACTTATAAATTACTTTGTACATTTTAATGTCAAGCATCTCTTAGCAAACAAAATTAACTATCGTTTTCTTAAGTTGTCTTTACGCCTATATCCATCTTCCTGCCCTGATCAATCGTCATCCATTCGGAAGGGTTATAAACCACAATTTTGGTGTTAGTTAATCGTGTGAAAGCCAGTTACCCAGTTCAGTCGCACGTCATCGGCTCCTAACAACGTCGTGAAACTGTCAAATCGTCACTTTGGTAATGGGGGTCTGTCATCGACTCGACCCCCTTAAACTCCCGTTTCCGTCCATCTAAATGCTATTTTGGGACGGATGTACCTAAGTGCTGGAATAATGGCGTTTCTGGATGGAATTAACCGATCACTCCGACATATGGTTTAATGGTGATTAAAAAACTCGTGATGTGTATTCACTCATTGAATTTGTTGTTGTGTTTATTGTACTAGCAGTAAGAAATAATTTATAATGAATATTTATAACGATTATCGACGTATCTCGACTAAAGATATGTCACCATAGAGAAATACATTTATAGTCAACTTAAAAGCTTTTTCATGGTAAAATTCTTTATTTCTCGTGTTCGCGAACGAATCAATCAAGATTCCTGTTTTTTGCGAGACGTTTAAACGTAAAGTAGCCTGGATATTTTACAAGCCTGCACTGTTCCCCGCTGATCTAAGAATGATGTTAAGGCAAAATATATAGCCAATCAACGAGTTAATAGCCTCTACACACTGCAGGGGGTCGGTCCAGCTGAAGGGTTTTTAAATGGCTTGTTAAAGTAAAATATGCTCGCGAACTTATTATAAATTTGATTTTTACGATGTCATGCACATTCATAATATTTTTTGTTGCACGTAAGCATTTCTAACAAACTGAAGGACGCTTTGTATTTGTACCTTGTTAACACACCGAGTTATTTGTATAACTTCAAATAGTGAAGGTATCGACAGCTGCCTCTGTTTACTCTCGTTAAGGATATGAGGTGTAGATGACGTCAAGAACAGTCATCTCGTGTGAAACTTAAAAAGATATCAAGCTCAAGAAAAAACACTAAAACAGTGAATCGTAGGCGTTACGAGTGGGGGTCGAGATGACCGTAGTTTAGTTTAACTACGAACTTCCGTTGCATGATGGTTTAGAACGCGTGACACATTGTTTGATTGCACGGCGCGTTTTATAATTATCGCAGCGCATGAAAAAGCTCTCTTTATAGGTTCAAGTGAATTGTGAATGGGAATTCAATTGAGGAGTGCCAGTGTATGATTACGTGTTAGTTCGTTATTTTATTTGATTCCTAACCAGCGTCGTACTTTTGCAACAAAACGTGTATTTTATTATTTATATTGCCTACTTTACCTTGAAATGAATAATTTTAGGAGGAAAATACAAATGAATGCTTTTAAAATTCAGAGAAATGAATGTTTAACAGATTTATTCTTGGACTTTGTCGGTATTATAGTAGTTATTAATAAGTGATATTTCGGAAGTTATATTCGTCGATTTATTAAGTCGAAAATGTTAGTTTACGGGAATTTAATTTGTCAATTGTCTTATAGTTGCAGAATTATGACTTACAGTTTTTATTATCTTAGAATAACAATAGTGTATGTCTTCAATAAATATAATAATGTAAGCAAAGTTATATAGTAAGATTGCAATATTTCTCACAAAGGTCCAGAGTACGTAGTCTTAATCACGCACTCTTTTTCAAAATTATGCGTGTTTCAGAAATTAATAACAATTTATTTTAACGGAGTAGAAAATATAGTGAGGAATTCTGCTTCCTTGAGAGTAATTTATGAAGTTCTCAGTACCTTTGAGAACGACCAATTCGCATTTGCGCAGCATTTTTCTAAATAGTATTACTATTTTCGTTCTGAGTGGGAACTTTTATCTAACAGTGAGATAGTAATTTTTTAATGACGATGACGACTTATAAACATTGTTCTTGTATATTTATGGTAAGCTTTTATATGTCCCCTGCTGTTAATTATGCGTGTTAATAAACATCCACTGCGTATCCACGTTGTTAATTATGTCTCCTCTCAAACAAAGCTCGGCCCCCAGTTCCGAGAAGCTCAAAGCTCATACGTTAATTTATCGCAAATCCCGCGGAAGCGTGTCAGTTGATCTCCCTCTATCTCAGTGCGGCGCGACATTTGTATCGTATCCTGCGGACGGAAGCGCGGATGTTGCGTCACCACCGGAAATAGACGCCCTCTGTGTCAGCGCATGTCGTCACTGCCACCACTGTCGATGTTCTACTGACTAATCGATGTGGTCCGAGGAGGCGGGGCCTCAGAATACAAGAATCTTTTTCAAGCATTTACACGAAATGTTATTAAATTATCTTAATATCATTCGTTGTGATCCTTCAAAAGTGTCATGTGTTGCTGGGCATAGATATTTTTTCACACCTGAAGGAGAGTTAAAGCATATACAATACCACGATGCTTCAATGCGTATTAGTGCAGTTATACAATTACTAGTCAAATCTTCTGTGAAAAGTTTGCAATCCACTCATCGACCTTCCAACAAGTTAATGATTGTCATCTGTTAGTAGCATTCAAGATCGACTGGGTATTTAAAACACGCAAGCGTTGCGCAAAGATCAAGTATCTAAAATTTAAACTTCTATCTTATTAAATAATAGTTACCTAGTACCTTACTTCAAGTCATAATTGTTATCGTCTATGTTCAATCGTCGCATGTTAATTTCTCTGATTTTATAAATTTGCTAAGCCTTATCTCATGTACAATAATTTACAAAGATAAACGTCCGTAAATAAGGTCGTAACGACGCAGAGGAAATGAGTGTCATTAAACAATTTTTCAGCACGCGTACGCGCTCTTAACTTCAAATGACGTTAAGGTATTGTAAGTAGTCAGAAAAAGTAATGGCTTCGACATTTGGTCGACTGTGGAAGTGACTATTTCCGAACGGAAAACGGATAATGCCGCATTTTATCATGCCGTCCTATGATTCTACTCTGACTTATTACGAGATTTACGAGTAAATGTTTCCTTTCATTTCCTTTTTTATAGTGCAAATAATAAAATTAAAGTAAAAAGTATTAAGTACTACATTTTAAAAATCTTGAGCATATTGTAGGCGAATGTCATGGACAGATGAAATATGCATGTGTAGGGGGCAACACCAGGGTAGAAGTAAAATGATTGACGGAATCTTGCTGTAAACATACTTTATTCCCTTACCACTACATATTGTAAATAATGCGGTGTTTGACGTATGCATTTGGTATTTACAATCCAATCGAACACTTAATCAACGGCAGGAAGATGTTAACCGTGAGCTCGTATTTAATCCAATCAAAATATGGTAATAGCCGAGGGTTCGCAGCGCGTTCACTCGCGGAATCAATTTGCCCCTGTGCAATTTATAGCCATGTTTCCCCAATTAACTGGCAATTCGGTGGCTTCGATTATTTCGCATAAAATGTACGGGCGTGCGGACTCCCGCATCCGGTGATTACCACTGGCGCATAATTTGTGATGCGCCTGCGCCGAGACGTCCTACGTCTCGATTTTTGTTAGTTAAAAAACGGAAGGGTTCGTCGCGGCTGCTCGCCACGACTGAAACGCAGCTCACTCTTAGTTTGTTTTTTAACTTACAGCCTTTTGCACCTGTGCGAGCTTTGTTTTTTATTTTGGCATCCGACCCTCTTAAATGAGGTTTCGCCAGAATTGCCAGTTTATATTTTGTTGTTTTCGTTTCTGTTATACACAAGTTTAATGTTTTCTTTCCATGTTAATACCTCTGTATGTAAATATTTTTAAAGCTTCTCCAGTAAGGCAATTTTAGATAACGATTATTGTGGAATATTAATAAATCATAAGATAAAAAAACAAGATGAATCGTTTTTTTACATTATGGATACTTACTGTTTAAATATAAATGAGTTACTCATATTTGAGTTTTGATCAATTCATTTGATGTTAATGTTAACGATACCGACATTGTGTCAATTAAGGTATTAATACTTGTTTACAGAGAGTACGAGCGTCGCTGGCGTCGACGGGCGCGTGCCGACGGGCGGATGTGCCACTGGCAACATAATGTGGCTGCTTGATGAGCACAATCAGCCTTATGAAGGTAATTCCACTTTAATGATTGCTACATCTATCATACAACATTGTAGATCCCAAGTACATACACATACTTAGTTATAAATGGAGTATTTTTCTTTTTTCTAACATGGAGCATTTTACGTTTCAGACTGTGAGCAATTGATTTGTTTTCGCTATTACAATGGCGAGAGTGACGAGTGCGTTGCTGAGTCGCCAACTTTACCTACGAAGTTTAGCCTCAAGAAAGCTATAGCTGCTGACTTCAAGAAGTTCCCTCTGCGACTCAAGGAAGGTATCTCAAGAAAAAGGAGTGGCGATCAAGTTTCGCCATTCTCCTATAACAATGAGAGCTTCGAAATGAACTCTGAAAACTCGTTAAGGGTCGAACATGTTTCCGGAACCAGTCAAGATATAAAGCATCTAAGCGAAAATGTTAACAAATGCTCAATTAGTAATTTAGAAAGTAAAGGGAACAGTTCGAATCTCGAACAGATAAAATGTGATCCTAGCAAATCTCTAGTTAGTAATTTATTTAAGGAATCTCAAACTGTAAATAGTGAGTCTCAGTGTGTTATAGATTCTAAACCGACTTCGTCGGGTGTAAAAAAGAAGTACCCTCCGCCCGTTGATACCGGTGGCGGACAAGCTTTAAATGGTGTTAAAAAGAAATCTAAACATAATTTCGGTTTAGAATCTCCTACCTCGCCTGACACTGAGTATTATAAAATATGGTCCCCAAAGAATCCTTGTAAAATAATGAAATTTGTGTATGATGTAGAAGGTGCTAACGTTCCAAGCGATGCGGAAAAATCACCCGTGCCACCCCTCCCGCCAAGACAATCACACAAACCTTTGGAGAGAATGCACGCATTGTCTCCGCCGCAGGTACCGAGACATAGAAAACCCAAAAAACTAACTAAGCCTGAAGATGCGTTTGCATTCGAATTAATAGACACAGATGAACACTTTTTTTCGGATAGCAATATTACACATTCAGCTGAATTAGCAAAAGTTTTGAACAATTTTACGCCCGGGGAGTTTTATAATAACGGTGAGATACCCTCAGCTACGGCAGCCAGTTTATTTAAGTTTTTGGAACGTGTCAATGTAGCACCACTTGCAACACCAGAAACGGATGGCAGCTTATGTGAATCTACAATATCTTCAGTTAAAGTACCTAAATCAAATGATGACAAAAAATTAAACGATGTACCTGAAAATTCGCCTAGCGTTAGTAAAAATATAATGTTTATTAAAGATATAGGGCCCGACAATTATATAACGACAACGTTTGCAAGAAAAGACAAAGACGTCGAATCAGGTGACCATGTTGATGGTTTCCATCTAACACCAAACCATGCGAAATCGGAAGAAAAAGCTCAGAACACATTTTTAAATGATATAAGTACACATTTGGATTTTGAAGATGATAACAGAAATCAAGTCGAAGAAAAAGAGATTACTGTTTTGAAAAGTCATAAACCACTTACAAGACAAAGTTCGAGCCGAGCCAATACACCTACAATGATGACCGCGTTTTTAAATTCGTCTCAAATGGAAAGTTCAAATAGAGAAGTGGAAAATAGTAGTTCAAATGCACCGAGTTCGTGTAATTCATCACCTTCAACTTCTCCAGTAGATGACAGCAATAAAATGTTGCCTAGCGTGGGGACCATGATCATGAACCGAAAATATTCATGTGATAATTCTACACCTAAACATTCTAGCCTGCCTAGGCATTTACTAAAGAATCTCGGATGTGAAAGCACGCCAACACATTCACCACAAAGGACGCCAAACATGTCTTCGAGAAATAATCCCGAGAGTCCAATGAGGCCACATCCAAGAGTGTTGACCAGGGTTGCGGCGTTAGCGGGTGCGGCGATGCCTCAATGCCCGCCGACGCCTACACATCACGCACGTAGGCCCCGTCCCATGCCGCCACCAGACCTACATCCGCCACCTATTCAAAATCCAGATAGCAGAGAACACGAGAATTTTGAAATGGTTGAATTTACAAGTGAATTGAGAACGTCCGAGATTAGATCTCCGAACCTCGAATTTGTTAATAGCAATCATTTTACGATTGTACATGCAGGGCCTCCAGATGACGTAGTTTTGAGGAGACCTCAGGTGGTGGACGAAAGTGATGATAATGATAACGCAGTAGCCTCACCGACCCCACTGAGACATATGGCGGGCATAAGGTTACCGTCGATACCGGAAAGAGCATCCAGGCAGATGGCGTTGACTGGTGATTTTCCTGCCAATATGATTGGAGGGATAATCGAGTGTGAAGAACCGCTGCCTGCTGGTATGTGTACAATTTTCTATATAAATAAAATATTATATTTTCAAAATAAACAATATTTTCTCTAGCTAAATTTTTTCTCATAATATAAACGAAATATAAAACACAAATTTTAAATGTTCTGTCTATACGGGCCCAGTAACTACCATAACTAATTATGGTAGTTACTGGGCTCATTGTGGTTTTGGCAAATAAATAATAGATTATTTTAAAAATGTGCTTTCTAAGTAGATCTTCCTATTTCTAAAAATGATCCAAAATCTACGCAACTGTACTCGTTTTCTTTAAATTTGCAGCTTTTCAGAATCTAATATTCGTTATTTTTCGATTTCAGGATGGGAGGCTCGTATGGACAGTCACGGGCGAGTGTTTTACATAGACCACATAAACAGAACGACGACGTGGCAGAGGCCTGGAGTTAACGGAACTACGCCCAGATCACCTGCACCTGAAATACAAAGGCGACAACTTGACAGAAGGCAAGTGTACAAGTCAAACTGATTACTCCTGTTAAACATTTTTTCATGATTACAAGCGTATGAGCCTTCGCAAAAATGTTGCCTTGTCTCCTTACCCCCATCGCGTGTAGTTGACTATGATCTTGTAAACTTATACAGCCTAACTACAAAAGAATTTTCATTATCAACGCATTACGTCCCCCCTGCTGAGCATGAGTTATCCAGAATGAGAAACGCTTGGCCGTAGACCACCATGCTGCCCAAGTGCGATATGGTGGACTTTGGATACGTTTGAAGTTATTTAATATTATGAAGTTATCTCAGGCATGCTGTCATCGCAATGGTTTTTTTTACGGTTAAACCAAGGGATAATCTATTTTTAAAAAACTCATAATTTCAAAAAATTTTGGGGTGTGTGCCTGTGATACCAAACCCCGTGTTATCCTAGAGTAATCCTGGTTAAACAATTTGACTAAGGCTTTTTTGTTTTAGAAAAAAAAGATGTCTTGTAGAAAAAAGCGCAAATTAAAATATGATTTTATCTTTTTTGACGGGACTTTGAGATAGCAGATGTTATAAGGAGTCACGGAAACAGGGGAATATAAAAATGTAACGAGAAAGAAACGTTTGCAGATACCAGTCGATCCGTCGCACGATGACGCGCACGCAGTTGGACGAGGAGGAGCGCGGGGAGGAGCGCGGGGCGAGCGCGTCGCCGCCGCCCGCCGCGAGCAGCTCCCGCGCGCCCGCGCCGCACGCCCCGCACCCCGCCGCCGAGTTCCTCGCGCGCCCCGACTTCTACTCCATATTACATATGAACCAGGTTAGTTAACAACTCATAGTATCTTTCATAATTAAACTTGACATTGACAAGTATGAGAATGATTTGATAGTTCGATAGCGTAGACACCATAGCTGTCCTCGTAATCCACCAAAGCAACTCTTGTGGTTTGGTTGGAGAGGTGGGTTTGCTGGCTACACTTAAAATAGGTTTTTTCATTGCAAAAGAGTAAGAAACGGGCATGTAGTCCACCTGGTGTTAAGTGGTCACTGCAGCCCATGGACAACCACGTCCAATCTC
>DWON01001742.1:0-23145 GCA_018251015.1 Phocides pigmalion okeechobee
CTTTCATTTCTTTGTTAATTGCCCGTATACCCACAGTTTGCCTACAAATAATGTCTGAAGATGAAGATACCCATTCTGATCGGCCACCTGACTCCGACACATGCGTTGACGCTACCGCTAGTTACACGAAAATAACGATCCTGGGATTGTAGCTCTTAATAGTTAATAGATTTGTACACATATTCGAAACGAATTTAACATGATTAGTATTAAACGCGGGTGAAATCAACGAAGTACAATTATTGTCAAGATGAATAACTACGAGTAAGACAATTTGTCAAATGGTAAAAGACTTACTAGTTATCAATTTTCTTTATGCTAATCACATCCGTCACATTTAAATGACCACCTATCTACTCTAGCCGATCACAGCCCCGCTTAATTTGTTAACCACAACGATAAAGAAAATTTTAAATAATGATACAGTTAATTAGGTTTTATTGATACAACATTTTTATAAAAATATAAAAATACCATATACATATGCCATCATGTTATATCCACGTAGTTCGTACGTCATACGCCCTACGTAACACGGTACATTATGACAGTGAACCATAGAGTCTTATCGGTGTTTTTAATTATATATAGAACGAAGATTTATAAATTACAAAAAACTAATATTGTTTACGACATTGTAATGAATCTACTCGCAACTCATTTATCGATATCAGTTCAATTAATTAGCTATTTTAATGGAATTATTCTCAATCATAAGAACTGCTGCGCCCAACTGTCTTTACATTTTGAGTCAAGGTCATGGGTATCTTATCTCTTTTTATAGAAGCCTCGACTGCTTCAAATGCAATTACGTAATTGTTATTATAATTATAATTATATGAAGATATATCATTGCAAAGCAGAATGCCAAGTTTTCTCTTCTCTTTCTCTCTCTCTGTCTCTCAAAAAATATAGGTATAAATTATTTTCATATTTACAATGATGTAAATCTAAAAACTAATTATAATAAAAATCGAACCTAAACAATCTAAAGAGAGTCCATGCCCATGCGGCATGGTTCCAAGTACACCAGCTGCATTCCCGCGTTGAATACCAATCGTCGTACTCTGCGCGAGATATGAACCATCCCTCTTATCCCCGGTGGCATCGATCAAACGTGGTACTATTATACATTTATGTATATACATATATATGTAAATATAAATATATGAGACGAATGTAACCGACTGACTCAGAGATCAAAGCACAATTGATACGGCTAAACATTCTTGTTGTAATTGCAGAATGCGTAAATGAACACTAAAAATAGAAAGTAATTCTGCGCAAGCAAAGTGAGTTTTAACTACTATAGTAGTATTTTTGCGTTATCACAATTTTCATGTTGTATCTCTTTGGAAAAATTCCGCTTCTCGTTTTCATAACACCTTGCATTTTGCGCCACGTCGCAGATAAAAATCTTTCTACGCTACTATAATCGTAGCCTTTTGTGGTTCGTGCAACTCTTTCGCTTGACACATGAATATTAAAATTTTCTGTTTTATGGAAATTAAGGGAGACACGGTCACATGACATACAGCAAACAAACTTAAATAAGACTTTTCATAGTACATATATACCTACTAAGCGTATCTTACTTGTCTTTATACGTCATTACCAAGCCAAAAAACAACTTGAGATAACTATAATATTCGATCCTCAAGTTTTAATAGATTTTTTGAGTTTTAATAGTTAATGAAAATGAATATCTTATAATTAAAACTGTAGTTACTAGGGGAAGGTACCACCGCAATGTTTATAATCTGCTATAAAGTAATTTTACTTTTATGTTTCGGTTGGAGAGTTTTGGTTGCACACTTAGGAGCGAGACGACCATCTCAGCCCTCAGGAATACCAACACATCTTCGTACGATCACAGATAGAACATCAGTCCTGTCTAAGATTGGATGACTGTTACATGCTCTCGTATGCCACTCTCACATACCCAAGTATTATACAAAAATAAAGACAACGCCTTACATAAAAAATGTAACGAATTTGTCCATGAAATACAAAAAATATTTTCCCCGACCCGTACTATTTAAATATTTTTGAAGTCGCATACACAGTAAGGGAATTACAAAAGTTAAGTGGCGTGACATAATAGCCAGCAGCGCTCTGAAAACCACTGTTCCCATCAGCCTGATCGTCAGTTTACTCAGACAGATTCGGTATCCGAATTTCAATTGAATTTTGTTTGAGCTCGCAGTAGATACTTTTTAGCAAACTGAGATTGCCAAACGTGCCTATTCAAATATTGTCTAATACAAACGTAGTTACGAATCTGAATATAATTTTATCCATTCATGAAAAATAAGAAATTTATTTTCATAAATAATATACTGCGAATGATTCATTATTTTTCTTGATGTCATTTTTTATTTGTCGGTATCATCATTCGGGTTACAATTGCAATAGGTTTTTTATATATGTGAGAAGAGTAGCAAACAAACGTGCAAACCACTTGATGTTAAGTAGTCGCAGCCCAAAGACATCAACGTACACCCATAAACACGACTGAAATCCTATCTGAGATCCAACGAAGACACAAAGCTACTCCTGAGGACTAAGATGGTTGCCCCCTTTTATACTAGCTGTGTCAAAAATTGGCAAGTTTAATGTCGCAGCCACAAAACAGCCACATGTAGGGCATAAGAGCTGATGGGGCATCCTTTTATCTGCTTTCACGCTGAACCATAAATAAATAAAGATAGATAGAATAAATATAGACGGTACAAAATTTCTGATTCACGGCTTGTGACCCTTGTGCCTGGCCCACGCTTTACGCCATGACATAAGTCACAAATTGTTTGTTACGTTTGATGTTCTTGTGAAAGTTGTTTGTCGCGAAAAGTTGATTGGGGGAAAAGTCTAAAGGAATTTATCGTGTTACAGTCGAAAAATATGTCAGGGACGTAAGCCACGTTTGATGACTTGCGATCTCACTGCTTACGAGTATGTGGTTGCTTGACGCAATAGTACGCGTCGCAAATAACACACTTTAGTGACTTTGTTTACCAAAAGAAAAGTTGTAAGAAAGTTGCAAATTCAAAGGTTGGAAGGTACTTGATACACGCAAATATCTTCATGAAAATTCGTGTAAAAAGTAAAGTATTTACAATTATATTATACCAATACAATTTTTTATTTGTTTCAGTGCTTACGAGCGAATAGATAAAATAGTTCGATCACATTTCAATCCATTTAAAGATAAACTTAACTCATATAAAATTTAGTCTTTGATTTTTCAACTTTTTTAATACATGTTTGTGGTTTAGTATCATTAATTGTGATTGTTGGCTTATATACATTTAAGACGACTATCTCATTTCTTGGGTATAACTCTAGTCAATGTAGAAATAAATCTTGAACGAACTTGTTGGTTACAAGTGGGCTATAGTAACCACTTATCATGTGGACTGCAGCTCGTAATTTAATAAAAAAAATGATCACAATGTATATTACGAAACTGTGTCATGTCGTGTCATATCCCCACCCCCCATTATCAAACGGTAGGTCCTTAAATGTTGCCGTAACATCTAATGACAGAAGTCTTATACAAAACGGTACCGTGGAAAACAGAACTGAGGTTGTATAGCCCGACTCAGCACAATCCATAACAACTAATGGCAGCACCGTTTAGATTTTTTACTCACAATCCTGATTTATCTTCTCAAAATAAAAATATCGCACCCTCTAGGTTTGAGTTTTGAGCGATTTTTATGCGATTTGTTATTAATTTTCTTGTTATAATACTTTTGTTGAAAGTTGAGTAGCGTTGAAATTGTTATTGGTTTTTTCGTATAAACATTTCTGTGTAAAAAAAGTCACAAAAACTTTAAAACCGTTATATTTTAATTATGAAAATAATCATTAGTCTTCTGAGAAAGAAAGACGTTCCATCCTTTTTTATTTTTAATCGTATACATACGTTTCGTAAATGTACGCTTCGTAGGGACCCAATACCGTTAGATGCGACCTTAATTTACTTACAATTAAATTAGCGTCACCGATCCTTTTGGCGTTAAATAAATTAGGACAGAGCCATTAAGCCGCCGGAAATTTATTTCCTAATCTATTAGTTTAGGCAGTACTTTCCTAAAGTGTGGTACACACACAACGCACCTGGCATGTTTGACTAAACCAAACCTTCGTACAACCACTTACAAGATTTATGAGGTCAACCATTAATTTGACTAAGGAGTATACTTATTGTACGATTCCTAAAGTTTCTTTAACTGTGAAGGTTTACGAGTTCCAAATATGGTACCCCATTAATCACTGATATTGGTGGTAAAACCCTAGAACACAGCTAGTTATTTAGCTATCGTTTAACGTGGGGCTTAAAATAAATTCACCATTCTAAACGATAAACTTGATCCGACTATTGCGTGCTTAAAATACCAGTGTTTCTAAACTGTCACTGCCTACCAGAAATAATATTTTATTCTAGTCTCGTTAGGCTTTAG
Organism: Phocides pigmalion okeechobee; assembly: GCA_018251015.1. Classification (NCBI taxonomy): domain Eukaryota; kingdom Metazoa; phylum Arthropoda; class Insecta; order Lepidoptera; family Hesperiidae; genus Phocides; species Phocides pigmalion. The sequence goes on from DWON01001742.1 coordinate 4,467, forward strand.
AACCGTCAACTAAGCGTTATGTACGTATTATTGTGATTTGAATAATGGTAATAATGGCGGATTGTATACATATAATACTAACTGAATTTCCCTCTAACTCGTTGGGATGTAGTTTTACGCAATATAGTAGGTATTTGATAACAAAATAATTTTATTTTTGTAATTGATTGCGTAAATAGAGCCCAGTGATAAGATTTGAACATCTAACAAAGGGATCCTGGGTTCGCACTTTCAATATTCCTGTGTTATGTACTAGAAATCGTATAAGAAATCAATTATGATTTGCATTGAAAACATAGTAAAACCTCCAAGATTCGAATAAACATGTTTGAGAGTTCTTCATAACTCTCAAAGGTGTGTGAAGTCTACCAATCGGTAATTAGCTATTCTGGTAAACTGAGGCCTAACTGCTGCCGTTCTTAGGGGAATCCATACCCAGCAATATGATAATAATGGGTTCATATTGATTCTGAGTGAAGGAACAATGCCATCACCATGACATACCAAAACTGTAACACGTGAGAGATAGATGTAATGAATTATTGCTTTAATTAGAAAGTAGTTACAATTTTAAACTAATATTATTGCGGAACTTATAGAATTTATTATATAAATATTTATGTAAATCGCAAATAATGCAAAGTTCAGTGTATAAAAATACAATTAGTGTAGTGTGATATACAACGCAAAAAAGAAAAACGAACTAGTCGTAAGGTATATAGATTAATCTATCACTAGAACCTGTCAACAGTTCCCTGCCACGACATTTTCGCCGTGACCACGAGCCATGCAACTGGTTCAAAATATCGGCAATTAAAAATCGTGAGTACCCGTTTTATATTAAAATGTAAGAAAGTAGACACAAGGAATAAATATGATAATTATTAGCCAAACTAAACTAAAATTCTATAATTGCTTAGATTTTATTTTCTGAGCGATATCGACACGGCTAAATGAGATGCTGGTTTTTATATGAGAGGAATAACACACGAGCGTGTGGGTCACCTGATGTTAAGTAGTAATGGAAGCCCATAGACATCTATAAACGACCTCAAACACGACTGAAGTCGTATCTGAGGTCGTGCGTACGTACGTTGCTCATGAAGACTGAGATGAATGTCTGATTTCTAATTGTAGTCGGCAACCGCACCTCTGCAACCAGAACCAATGCCCCGATTTTCTACGTATGTTACTATATAAAAATTCAGTCCTGTTTGATGTTGGACGTCAACATCCAGACGCTGAAGCCCATTGTTATCAAGTAACCTTTACGTTCATTTACTACTACTATTCTTATAGAAAGAGAATTCGAATTGACAAAATCAAATAAGTAACAAACCAATCGAAGATATGTTTTTTTTAGTGTGTGTGAAGAGTAGCATACGATCATACAAACCACCTGGTGTTAAGTAGTTACACATAGACGTTCACGTACAGCCACAAAAACGACTAAAATCCTATCTGAGCTCGAACGTGGATACGTTGCTACTCCTGAGGACTAAGATGGTCGCCTCGCTTCAAAGTATAGCCGGCAACCGCCCTTCTCCAACCGAAACACAAGTAATGCTTTACGGCGGATTATGAGGACGGCGGTGGTGCCTCCCCGGGCAAATTATAGTTGTCCCACCTTTAAAATATACATATACATATAAGACATGTAAAATGTACATTGTACATGTATTATTAACATCATTTTACACAAATATAGCTTTTGGAGCTGCAGATGTGTCATGCTCGTGAAATAGGAAAAGTTGCAGGGATTAGAGGACAGTTTCGAGTAGCCGTTAACGATTCACAGCACGTAGTCGAAAACAGAATTACCGGCAACGGCACAGCGGGAACTATGCCAACTTTCGTCATATTAAGGAGCGATGATAATGAACGTAATAGTTAACTTATTACAACTCTCAAATCGCATGAACGTAGCGCGGCCTACATCTGATGAATAAAACCTGAACTTATATTTTATTAATGAGCATATATTGGAGACGTCAACCCAAAAAACAATATTATATGGCAACAAGAGCGGTATCTTAGAATATCAGAGTCAAAAGTTAATGTGTTCTGGTTTGAAAAATGTGATGAGGATGACAGTAAAATGAGAAAGTACTCAAGGAATACCAACTTAGTCAACCATCTGTAACCGACTCGAGGTAGGTCTTCAGTACTTGGTCTACATAACAGATGTCGAGAGGCAGCACTTTCCATTAGGAAGACTGCATGCTCACTTGCTACTTTACAACGAAAAAAAAAAATTTGATACAAAAAAAGTAAAGATATAATGTCACAGAATTTTTTTCGCTCAAATAAATCCCTTTGTAAATTTTTAATTTTAATCATCAAAACTAAATACGCATACTTGCACGGTTACTAGTATGTAATAGCTAGTAAAATAAAATGTTTGCACGTATTTATGTATTTGTACTTTGTTTATTTATCATCGCCTTGATGTAATAGTAAATAGTCGCACAGTGATTTTATGCCATCTTAACAAGCCAGAGCATAAAACAGTTAAAACTTCAAAAAACGCATATGAAAAAGTACGACTTTCAATGATCACCTAATCTTATATAACCTACCTTTTTATTATAGTGTACTGTAGAAAGTCCAACAAAAGCAACATTACCACGTTTGCTAGAACGTGTCGCGTTCCAAGCATAACTATTTCGGGTCGAGCGGACCGTACTTATCCTTTATCGTTTGTTTTTGGGGCAGCGCCTTTAGATGGCTTTAATATACTTCAATCCTATGACATTATTAAACCTTCGAAGGAAGGCAGCTCGTAAAAACAACAAAATCGAATGTAAACACAAGTAACAAAGTTATCAATGCTAATTTAAACAACTTGAGTTATAACTTTACGGCGCCGTGCCATAAGGATTTCTGAATAATTTTGTCCTTTTTTATGTCACTGACTTCTTAAATTAAATGATCGCTATTAGTAAAAGGGGATAATTAACAAATGAAAGTGAAACCCGCTAGTTAAATTGTTTCCAACTTAAAGACGTTATTATAAAACATTTTCTGAATCGAACAATTGTCACTCGTTTAAAAGTTAAATTACTTCGGTCAGCCGTTTTTCTCGAGTCGCCTGAATAAAACATAAGACTTTTTAGCTGTCCTAATGAGCTGGGGCTCTTTGTTTTTCTTACTGACTGCATAAGTTGTGAATGAAAGTGGGATCAGCGGCAGTGTCGGGCGTCGGATCAAATCGCACTTCATTTGTCCGCGTCAGGCGGCCGCCCAGCGTGATGGATGACAGCCCGGTGGCACGGCCGCTGCCTACCCGCCTTTTAATTGATACCGTCATTTTTGTACCGACCACCGCCACCGCTGCCGACGCCACCTGCTACCGCTTCCACTTTTCCTAAAATTGTAATACTGAAAGTCATTTTCTACTATTAGATACTCATTTATTTTCGTGATTGATATTTTAATTATATTAATTGCCAGCTTTCAGCTTTAACGATACCCTTGTTGTTCTAAACACATTACATCAAAACCAGTTAATCATAAGAAAAATATCTATTAAATGTTTTCAAAAGTAAGTTTTACTTACAGTAATAATTCTCTCATAGACTTATTATTAGTAATTCGAAACTGCTATCGTAACATTACATCTGCGTCCCATTAACTTCAAAAGTTAATTGGTTTGATAAATTAACAAAAATGGAAAACAAGTATTGTAATGTAGGTTGAAAGTGGATTGACTTTTTTCAGTCTGATTTAAAATCGCGTATCGCAGCCTCGCGTTGGCAATATTCGCTGGCACTGTAGATTATAATAACAGAATCGGATGGATACTGCCCGCGAGCACGTCATGATAACATACAACTATGTATAGAATCAAATATATGTTACAACAATTTAAATTTCAAATAGTTTTGTTATAGGAACAAAGAGACTTATTTATAGTCATTAGGTTAATTATTAGTTTCCTGCTTACTATATAAATCTAAAACGCCATATTGTTTTCCTAAAAACTATAGTCCCAAATTCATATATCTTCTAGGCAGTGAAATATTATCGAAAATAAAATAGTTTTTCATGAAGACTATCTGAGCGATTATTGAATTCACAAGTGCTTATAACGTATAAGTATATTTTTCTCGACTACAAACGTCTAAAGTTCAGGCCAAAACACCCAGTATACAATAATAGTTTATATGTATATATTCATTTTATATTCAAGTTACTTTACATAAAAATTTCAGCGTGCGTATCTTTGCAAATTCGTCCACATAGTGGAGGCTATATTTTACAGGGGATCTAGATAAATGTTTGCATATTTCTTCCTTTAGCTAAAAAAGTATTATTGGGCATAAATTCTGAATGCCTGTAGATAAACGTTTTAAAATCTATAAAAATGTGTAACTATAAATTATTTAACTACAATAGGATATACATATGATACGACATAATATGACGTGACATACACATCTATACATAAGAATTTATTGTATTCATTACTAGCTGTGCCCAAGACTTCGTCGGTGATGATTGAATTAAATTGACATAACTTATTAATTTGTTAACCGATTTCAATGAAAAAGACATTAAATGTTAAGTGGAGCCCATCACAACGTAATCCTGAAAACTGCATTCAATTCGGATAAGCCGTTTCTATACAGATATTTATATACAGACAAAATGAAAAAATATGGTTTTGGGTTCTCTTGCGTGTATAAAGGCACTCCATTTTGATATTTTAAATATATTTTCCATGTGCAGACAGCGATCAGTTACAATTTTATTATATGTATAGATGTTTTGCCCGCAGAACCCGCAGTAACAGCCTAGTGATAAGATTATCGCTTCTCATACGGAGTCATTCTCATCTGAGACTCAAATCTTTGGCGCGCATTGGTGATTTTCCGAAGTTTTGCGTATTAGAAATGAATTATTAATTGATTTAAGGCTGCGGAAAAATAACACGAAGAAACTAGCATGCCTTCTGAGAGTTCTCAAGTGGGTGAAGTGTATTCATTCGCTAATGACTAGTGTTTCCGACTATGACCTCTTTCATTTAGAGAGCAGACTAGTACATAGTATTGGGACAGCAACGAATTGATGATGACGATTATATTTTAAAAATACCTTTCTCCATTATTATCTATAAGCTTTTACTTGCGACTTTGCTCGCATAAAAGTTGATAATACAATTAATTCAAATAAAAATCATACAAATTCTCATGTTTTGTTTTCTCCCGTTAAAGACGGAATTTCACAAATTCCTTTCATAGTGTCGACTGACGCTACATAAAGAATCAATATTCAATATTTGAAGGTCCTGCGGTTAGGGCTGTGCATTGATTTCCTGGTCCTTGGGTCATGTTACCGTTTTGTATTTACAGATGTATACATATTCTAACGTAATAACGACTATAAGACACCATTACGAAATTCCTAAATAGGCCACAACAATACTTTTAGTTGTATTTTAAACTATGTCCTGGCGTCGTGCTGTAAAAGTCCTGGCACAGCACACTGCAGTTTATAATGGCAATCTGATAATACTGTCTGCGAACACGCCACATTGCTAGCGTTGTCATATGTTGCAAATATAAATGTGTTTTAATTTACTTATACATCATATTGAACGGATACAAAATGATTAAAAACTACAGAGTAGCTTTTTTATGTGAGAAAAATAGCAAGCGACTCTGTAACCCACTTCATGTTAAGTAGTCACAGCAGCCAATGGACATCTACATCTACATCCACATGTAACCTCAAACAAGACTGAAATAATATTTGAGCTCGTATGTTAATTCGTTGACGCTCCTGAGGACTGAGATGATGGCCTCGCTGTTTCACGTTGTTTCGTATTTTTTCACAGTAAATTGTGAGGGTGTGCGGTGGTATCTCCCCAGTCGAACTATGGTTCTAGCACTTGTCACCTAGTAGAGTAATTAAAAGCTAATAAAAAAATTAAAGGGGCTTCAAAATATAAGGGACAACTTTACTATTATTAACTTACAAATATTCCGATTCTCTACCGTATTTGCGCCCAATTTGCCACTAAGGTTTTATGTCAATCTTCGACAATTAAATAATACCATTTGCTTGTCATGAATCCTGTCAGCTACTCGTAAAGTACCTACTATTCAAAACAAAAAGTAAAAATCAATAGATTACGAAATATTGAACACTCCGTCTTTAAAGTTGATAAAAATGATAAAAGTGGCTTACAACTAACAAAATGAAAACAATAAATGTCAATATATGCTTTGTTCCACACCTAATCAGTGAGAGAATAATTACAGTTAGAAAATGGTGAACAAGAAGGAAGTTTACATACTTGTTTACATCAATGATAGATACTCTTATTAGTGTTGTTAGTTACATATAGGTAATTCTTATTAGAATATACATTCGTTTTTAACGACAAAAATAAAATTCAAAAATGTCTTTTAAATTTTAATACTTGATTAAAAAGTCTTCTTGAGCCCTTTAAATACACGATTTGATTATATCGTCTAACTGTCATACTAATGAAACAAATTATTATTAGCTACGGGCATAATAAAGTTCCAAATGCAAACCTTTTACTAGCACATTATGAACCACTTTACTATGTGATTCATAGTCAAGCTACTGATTAGTATTCAATGTTGAAAACGGCCGCTAACCCCCTAGTTACGAGAAGAGCTCCATATCAAATATTAAAATAAATACTACACGTCAGCAAACCGTTATATATCACTGCTTTAGAGGGCATGTAAAAGTACATATTACCGCCAACACAATATGCTAAATGCGAAATAATTCTTTTTTAATACTGTTTCAAAAATATAATTTAACATGATCTGTGGCATGGCATTTTTTTATGCTCGATACGCAATCGAAACATTTTTTTGCAACTTTAGCAAAAAAAACAATCCCACATATCGCTTTTTGCAAAAGTTGCAAAATCCTCTTTTGAATTAAGTACAACTCTTTGACTATTACGTACTAAAATAACTGCTGAAACAACAACAGATGTGAATCACAAAATCTACAAAACATTGTTTACGTAAAAATCTATTTAATATCTCAGAAACTCTGTATAGGACACGTTGTAACTCGGTGAATAAGGTTTTAGTAATAGTGAACAGTGCATTAAAGTTCTCCCATTTTACTTGTCAAATTTCCAGTTTATTGTTTAGTAGAATTTCATAAATAATATTTCAGTATACCTCAGATTTCCTCAAATTCTCTGATTAAACAAATCCCTACATTGTACGTGGTAAACACAACATAATAGAAGATTAAGCTCGGCTACGTCACGCTGGGAACCACAACATTGTAGACACGTGTATTCTCTTTGAATTTGAAATGTACTATTTCCATTACGATTATTCGCATTATATTGAAATATAAATAATATAACGCGAAGCGCGCATAGATCCCCTAATGGTGGGAAAACTATTGTTCGACCGGGGAGGTACCACCGCCGCCCTCATAATCCGCCGTAAAGCATTACTTATGTTTCGGTTGGAGAGGTGCGGTTGCTGGCTACACTTTTAAGCGAGGCGACCATCTTAGTCCTGAGGTTTAGCAACGTATCTATGTTTGATCTCAGATAGGATTTCGGTCGTGTTTGTGGTTGCACGTGGATATCTATGGGCTGCGACTACTTAACATCAGGTGGTTTGCATACTCGTTTGCTATTCTTCTCAGATAAAAAAAAACATGTGGATTGTAAACGAAGGGCTAAGTTAAACAATGTCAAGCTTAGACAAAAGTTGGATGGAGGACCAATACAAGAAACTTTAAAATGTTCTTTCGCGCTTCAAATAAAGCACGCAAAGAAATTGATACCACTTGTTATTTAATCTTAAAAGATTTGACAGCAGCAAAACTAAAAAGGAAAATAGAAATTTTATTGTGTGTGTGTGTGTGTGTGTGTGTGTGTGTTTGTGTGTGTGTGTGTGTTGTATGTGTTTGTAAGTGTAAGATAATGATGAATACACCGACTTTGTCATCTTAGGATGATTATATATTTTAGCATTACAATTATACTAAAAAGAGACAAAATAAAATCTCTCAGAGAATTTTAACCATTTGCATTCACAAACTGTACATAAAACTAAGACCATTGAAGAGACTCCTTTCTTATTCCACTTCATTCTTTCACAAAAGTTTTTAATAACACAGAATAGAAACAGATCATTATAACAAGACACTTGACCTAAATACTCTATACAAAGGAATAAAAAGTGAGTGAACAATTATTCACAATAAAAGGCACTTGAGGCTACGAAAGCTATTGCTACGAGCTACGACGTAGCAATCGTAGCACGTAGCAGGAAATGGAGTTACTCTCATGGCGACCGCAGGAATCCTGCTTCGATCCACTAAATTGTAATGAATGTAATTTTCTTTTGCCTTAAAATTGGAAAGCCAAAAAGAACGTAGATTTGTTTAAACTTGCAACAAAATTTAAAGAGCCTTAAAATACATTTGCAATAAATAACTGTTACACTGTTTGCGAAAACAGGAAATTACAATGTGCATTCAATGTAAGTTTGTCTATTGCATGTCGTGCATGATATAATACTCGTATTCTTGCAACATATGAAATTTAAATTATTTAATCATTCAACCTGCAAACATTCGCAAATTATTTAAGAAAATTAACTCCTGACAGTAATTAACGTGTTCATATAATAATTATTTTCTTTTTCGTTGTATCAGTAAACGTTTTAAGGAAGACTTAGTCGGCGAGAAGTGTAAGAGACATTTGTTGGGATCATGACCCTATCTCGAACCAACCGTGAATTCTCAAGCTCTCATTTGCGTAATGTGATTACAAAAGCACATCTTTCGAGATAAAAGCGTGGGCTCTACGTAAGTAATGAATTTCGCTGTCTCATCTGCGAAAGCTGAAAGCCTCATAATTGCGAGAAAACTCATAATCATATGAGCGGTTTAAAATCACAGTCTTAAATTTTTAATTACTACCACGAGCTTTGTACAAAATTGAGCCAAATTAATGTACAATTTATAGTTGTCTGAATTTTAGCCATATTTTAAAATAACTATTTATATTTTTGTTTTATATAACATTTAGATTATGATACGAGAAATACTAGATTATATCGTGCACCTAAGGTAATAGATAATCTATGGGTGTTTTAATGAATAACTCCAATCTCCATTCGTGATTATTTCGATTTAATAGTCTCTGGTGGACGTCAAAAGAATTGTAGTTGCAGATGATCACCGACAATGACCACTTAACACCATTTAAAGGTGGTAGGGCCGTTAGAGCTCACCCGGGGCAGCACCACCGCCACCGTCATAATGTGCCCTAAAGCAATATGTTCTTCATGTATTGTGTTTCGGTTGGGGAGTTGTGGTTGCCGGATACACAGTATTGGAGCCGACCATCTTAGTCCTCAAGAGTAGAACGCAACCTTAAAATACGCAACGTTAAATAGAGCTTCTGTTCTATTTGAGATTGGACGTGTTGGTCCACGGGCTGCAGTAACCACTTAACATTAGGTGGCCTGCATGCCCGTTTCTTACTCTTTCATAATAAAAAAAATAGAGACAACAATATCGTTCGCTCCTTCACTATTAAAAAAATGCATAAATTGTATAATATGTCGAATAAAACGGTAAATGGCGCTGTATTTTCAACATATAAAATACCTTTAACTGAAACGTGTAAATATAAATAAAGAAATAACCATTGCTTTTTGGTATCACGTTACTCAGTCGTAAATCGGACTTCCGTCGAGCAGCGTATGCATAACTATTATTTTTCCCGATAACTGATCTTTATACGACGAAACAAAATTGCTACTTCAAAGAGAATAACAAAAACTGAAAGAATTGCTTTTCTTTATTTAATATTACACAAATATCTTATGTTTTATACAGATAATGTGACGTTCTATTTTTAGACTTAAAATTGTATGTATTTTTTAACAAATGCTTCAGCGTGTGATCGAAGATTTTGGTGACAACAGAGCTGGTTCCTATCTCGCGCAGAGAGTTGCGATTGCTCTTCATCGCGGGAATTTAACTAGCATTTTGGCACTGCATTGTATGGAATCCCTGATATGTGTTTAACTAACTTCATTTTAAAGTTTGAAATGTCACATATGTCGTGTATAATCGTCTCAAGGAATATATTTTAAATATATATTTATTTTAATAAAGATACTAGGACCTATATATTCTATGAGCGGAGACTGTTGCTTGTAGGTAAAGGAAACACATAATTTTCACAATACCCTACAATAGAAAATCTAAAACATATGTGTAATTACAATGTATGGGGTGAATATGTCGGAACAAAAATAAAATATTAATTATTTAATTATAAAGTTGACATATTTACATCACCGCAGCAACTAAAACCACACGAGAGTAAATATATATAACTAACCCACAAATAAAATAGAACCCGTACCTGGGTTCGTCAGAGATACTTTGTTACTAAGGATTAAGTCACTATTACTACATGTAGGAATACCTAACGTACTTTTTCACACCCTATGGACGGAAAATACCGGTGCGAGCAGTACTGCTATAAAACAAAGCAGGTATTTCTGCATTTAAACCCAAGTTTAATTATGAAGACCTGCGTAATAACAAAAAACCTAACGACTATGTTTCAGACAACACTGCGAAACCTTCTATGGACGGGATAAATGGAAATGGTGGTCCGAGTGGAGACACGGACAGACAAACATGATGAAGATTTTAATAATTTTGTTAAATTATGAAAAGTATCTTACTTTAAAATTATATATTTTGAATATATAACAAAACACTGTCAATTTACTCGAAAATTCGAGTTGAAAGTTGAATAAATGAAAGCGGTTATCACAAATTATTTAACTGCAACATTCGGCACGCGGCCAGCGGCTGTTCGGCGAATTTCACTAAACTATTCAGGTCGAGAAAACCGCAGTAACTCAGTTGTTCACAGCTCTAAGTTAAAACTTTTACCGGCAGAAAAAGTGCCACTAGGTGTGATCTGTTTAACACGGCACTTCTTTTGAGCACAATGGCAATTAAAAAAATAGTTTTTGGTGAAAATAACAATTTCATAGGGTTACACTCAATTTCCATTCACGTTTTTATGTATGCTTATCAGATAAAAGCAATAGTTAGCTCTTGAGACTTATTTGTATTTCATTGAGACTTTTTTATAAACTGCGTCACCTTAAACGTTCCCAAGCTCTTCAAATCCAATGTAATCTACATAGAGTTCGACAAGTTTTTCATTTTGTTTATTACATACATTTGCTCTTTTATGCAGTTTTTTCCATGAGAACACACTAAAATTATACATGAACAGTAAAATATATTTTATTATTTTTATTAATAAATGGGCCACTACTAAAACTATATAGTACCTAACGAGCTATCGCCGCCATCTTAGCCATAACCTCAGGGAAAAGTCGTAAGACAGCGTAGTCACCACAAATACTAGCTTAAACATTCGCATCAACTGATTTACGTGGACCTGGAAAAAACCTTAACCGACTTCTAATAACGATAAAGGTTATCAATTTGATGGAATGGTGTTTTTTTTTTTTGTATTTGAACCGAATATTTTTTTTCTCCGTAAACATATTTTGATGATTTTTTATACAAAAACGGTTTTTCATAGTGTCGTAAATTAATTTCGATAAAGTTCTGACGTTGGGTGACTTTCGCATTGGAGCAGAATGGCGGAGTGCGTGCCACGCCTGAACCAGTGGTGGCGAGTTTCTTATACATAACCATGTGAACTTTTTTAAATTTCAATTTTGGTAATTGTTTTTATGTTCTTCTTTTAAATGTGCTTTAGAGGTAATATCACATAAATTTGATCACGATCTTTATATGACTCCTAGTAGTGCTTCTAGTGATACTTGTAAAAGAGTATTTAATAATACAACTATTATAAGCAAAGTATCTATATCAATATGCGGTGAATCACCATGTAGTACATTTTTTAGATTATTCTCTCCGTGGATCGCTACGATATCGTTTTTATCGTTTGGTTCATCACAATAGGTGCAGTGAAACGCAGGTGAGGTCGTTATACTAAAAATATCATTTTCCCATATAAAATGTAGGAAAATGTTTCTTGAAATGGTCTTAAGTATTTTGGGCGCTCTTTTGATTGAGATCATTAGTTTTACTGACAAATACAAACATAACAAAAAAGAATTACTCAAATAAGTTCTGCCGACCTAAGCGAGGCGCGTACATATTTTCAACAATTCATTTTTATTTTGACCACAGAGAGATCCTAATATATAAATCAAATAGAATTTCGCAAAATGATGATACATATTTTTAGCGATCAAGGATACGGTGGCAGTCTTTAATATTGCATTAGGAATAAATAATCTCACACTATGCCTGCTTAAATTATAAGAGTAATATGTAAATTTGACTTTTATTCATACAAACATTCACAATTTTTATGATACAATATGTTTCCTTACAAATACTTTTCATTAACATTTATTATTAAATATAGGATTAAAATTACACACTCATTTACACATAACCAAACGAAACTCTTAATCAGATGACAGTCAAATAATATGTTTCTACAAATTTGAATAAAGAATAAGTGTATTTATTTTAAAACTCATTTTAGTCAAGTTGTCTTTTTTCTCTTTATAAATCTTTGAGAAAAACTTTAAACTATTACGTAGGAATCTTCAAGATATTTTTCTTAATCTCCGCGCTCAAGTTTCAACTCACGTAAATGCACCGACATAAAAACCCGCAATCTGCAAAATGCAAACTGTTATGGTCGCTGTATACGTAATACTTTGATATAATCATAACTTTGCTTTGATTATATTAAAGTATATTAAGTTAGGTGTATTTAAAACCACGTGATGCCCTCCGTCCTCAGTGCGATTCATTAACGGTCACACATCGAAGGTCTAAGTACGCCCGTTAATACTATTTCTTCCATGTCAGTATCATCAATATCAGTAAGTAACAGTACCATAAATTATAACTTTTTTTAAACATGTGTATTGACTCCAAATATCCGTTGAAAAATCATACATTAGTAATTTGTTAAAACAATTGTATGTTAGAAACTAATATTTACTCATAAATTGTTTCGCTATTTCATATTAAGTGATAGATAAAATCGTTTTGTTACACAGGGAAAGTAACGAATAAAATTTAAGTACTATGTATTTACATTTAGAAATAAATTGTACCCAAAGTAATGAAAAAGTTTAAGGAACAAATAAATCAAGGGGCAGTTTTCCCAATACTTAACAAACCGTCCTGAAGTATCACTCTAAAATCTTTATTGTTATTGCTCGAACAACGTAGAGAATGTTTTTGTTTACAGGTAAGTTTAGAAACAACGGAATGGAGGTTTCGACTTGTAGCCCGTTTGCCTTGGGCGAAGTACTATACGACTTGGCCAACTTCGCAAAACTTGGCATTGAGTTATAGATTCCCAACTGCCTTTCCAAATACTTATTTGTTTTGTTCAGTTTGACCGTAAACAAAGATATCCTTTTTGATCTATCTTTCGTATTCCGAGCTGGTACTTTTGTTTGATACAAGCAAACAGCATTAGACGTGTCGATGTTATTTTTTGTTGTACAAAGAGTGAGTTGAGTTCTGTATTCCAAGTTGGAAAGAATATTCAAATATAATTGTTTTGGAGCTGGATTGTTATTCAGTTATCCGCAAACTAGAGTGCTTTCGATTCAGTTCGAGCGACAGCTTTGCTCGCATTCAATGTTGGAAAAAGTGGGTCAATTTTTTGCCAAAGCTGTTCTATACACGCGTGGCCCTGTGAAGTTTCGAGTAAGATGAGAATGTCGATAGCGTCCTAGCCATAAAAAGGCTTGGATCTGGGACACGGACCGGAGTCACCGCTCACGTCGCGTCACCTTCCGCTCTACTTTGAAGTCATACGTTCCCCATTCAAAATATTACTATATACTTCGTGTTTTACCTTTCTTTTTATGTTTTAAAATAAATACCTATAATACAATGTTCACAGTTTTAACGTAAACTGAAAGAAAATTCGCCGCATTTAATTAAAATTGAATTGATGACTCACAATATCAATTAATTGACGTTTTCAAAAATAAATCGTTCGACCTTGTAATATGTATATAAAATGTACGTTGAAGACATAATATATTAGTATTACTTATCGGCCTGATTTAGTGATAAGAAGTTCGTAAGATGTTCGCACTAGTAATCACACATCCAATATGTTTAAAGTCCTTACGACAACAATTAATAGTTAATAAACCTTTTATTGTGCTGATTTTTGTCTTATAGTTATAAATATATGTACTGTAGAATTGCAGATCAAATCCTTATTTTTAGACCTTGTAGTTACAGAAGTTTACGTATGATCAGATCCGACCAGATCAGACCAGAGAACAGGAGCAGATCCTACTTATTGCCAGGGCAACTTTGTCCCTATTCGCAGTCTATTACATAAACACATTGCGGTCGAGATTATCCAACAAATATCTTTAAACACATAATATGTTGAAACAAAATTTAATCTTTGTAAAATTTAAAGTATTCCTACCTTAATTTCGTTTATTTGTATAGATTTCTCTCAATAGAAAAGCCACTAAGTTTCAGGACACGTAAACTCATAAACATAAAAGAACGCTTTGCTAAAATTGTCAGGTCCTAATCTGAGACTATTATCACCGTACCCACGCGTAAATTTATACGCGATGCACATACCAAGTAAGTGAAGAATGAATGAAAGTGCTTGTTCGGTCACTTTTAGGTTTTTTAGTATATTTAATTTATAACTTTCATAGTCGAATTATAAATTTCAATACCTACCTAATTAATTTTCGAACCAAGCTATCATTACGAAGATCAAAGCTATCATCATTCTAAACAATTTTAGAACACAATTAGAAAGTGATGACGCTTTACGAAATATTTATGTAATAGAGGAATCACAATTATTTCTTCTTTGAGCAAAAAATACATAATTCGTTCTTGTGAATCAATATGCTCAACGTGTAAAAGAGACTGATACCTGATCGTTTTAAGACATGGTAGTAAGGAACACTATAGCGAAATGAATATAAGTTATTTAAGTGATATATTCGTTTTACTTAGTCCCTTCAGGTCGGCGTGGCTCAAAGTTGTGGGACACAGCACGTAGCCTGCACGAAATTATCTGCCCTAAGAGAGGACTCCCCAGGCGACACGAGAAAAATATAAAAACGAACATAACTTACGCCTGCATAAGCTCCGCACCGTTTTTACATTGACACACTAAAGTTGCAGAAAAAAATATAGTGTACATAAAGTTTTAAGGTCCCTTAGCAGCTGGACCACGGAAACCATTATCAAATTAATTATGCATTCAGATTTATATTATGATGTGTCACTACACACTGGTATTTTTGAACTCTTTGTATATGATAAAGATTAAAGGTGGGAGAACTATAGTTCGACCGGGGAGGTACCACTGCCGCCCTCATAATCCACTGTAAACCATTATTTGCGTTTTGGTTGGAGTGGTGCGGTTACGGGTTATACTCAGAAGCAAGGTGAATAAGTGTAGAAAGTCTTATTTACGTATCTATAACAACGGTGTAAAGTTGCCAATCTACAGCTGGTCCAAACCCAATAATAACACAGTTTTACAGTTTTTTTGATAATTCTATTTAGAATCAATAACAGATGACCATGAGCAGTTTTCAATACATGATTGAAAATACTTAAGCTAATTAATTGCACAGAGATTTGAAAAAAATGCCTTGCAATTGTATTTACAATATCAGAGATCTTAATATTTGAATATCACCAAGGAATGAGTTTCGGTATTAACAGTCGAAAAATCGTTCATTGTCTACATATGTTCCATTGCAATAGCGTAGAAGACAAGCATTTGTAGGAAAAGCGTGTTCCCACTATAACTCGGGTGACCTCAGACTGTGCGATATTAAAACTATAAAGTTTGGCTTGCGACCGCGTCCGCCTCCTGCGACTTGCAAGCGGTCTAACACATTCTGCTCTTAATATTCTCACTTAAATTCCTATTTATGAAAAATAAATCAACACCTAATATCGCAGGTAACTGTGACGTCTGACAGTTAGATTGACAAGTAATAATAACAATAATAATAATTAAATCGTTTATTGCCACACAAAAACAGAAAAGACAACAGTAACACTACATAAAAACAAGATACATTTTCTTAAAACCAAAAATCAGAAAAATAATTATACACAAAAAAAAATGTTTGGGCAAAGGGAATGGCTCAGCTTTGTGCCAACTCAAGAACTTCATATTTGGTCTTGCGTAGCGCTGTTTTTCAGCCACTACCTATCCCTGTGGTGGTAAGCGAGAGATCCAAGTGTAATGTTCCCCTTTCGAAGAAGAGAAGAGAAAGACCGTAACTAAACAGTAAATGACATAATTTATGGACAGTAACAAACAAATGATTAGTTAATTACAATTAACATCACTAAAATAATGTCATTAAAACGTAGAGACCTACTAATACAATACGTTTAGGATTTTGTGCATCTTTTCTGGGACCAAAGACCCCTAACATAATATCACTTTTTTATTCAGGTCGACCTGAAATTCATGCTTTAAATTCATATCAAACACTCTACAGTTCCAAAAATTTAAGACAAAGCAATCATAAGGTACGCCTCTTGATGTCACTTTTTTGCATCGGAATCTTAGGAAAAGATATATCATCAGCATAAATATTGGAAAAATACACTCGGAAAATATTTATTTCTGTTTCATTTACATTTCAAACTTATCAACTTTCAAAATTATCCCTCAATGTTAAATAATTGTACCGGTTAGTTATGTTTATTGTATCCACTTCTTATATCTATATTATAGCAGTCTATCTGTATACCAATTTCTAAAAAGATAGATCGATTCGTATAGCGAGGATAGCAAAATAAAAAATAAAAATAAACAAATTGTGGTATTTGGAATATCAATAAGGTGTCAAGAAAGGAGTTAGGTAGTAAGTAATTTTTACATGAGCTACGGAGATTGTCGAAACGCGACCTGAAAATGATGATGTGAATGTTTGCTGATAAACAGATTCAAATCGACTTTTTCGCGTCTAATGGAGATACAGCTAAACATAAAAATATATTCAAATACAAGATGGAAAATATGTGTCTTTATGACCTTCCATAGGGACTCGCATGTTGAACTTCTCCGAGTAGGTACACCGAAGGAAGAACGGGTGAACATAAAATGACTAAGTTATCGCTCTCAGAAGACATATACAGTCGTAAAAGTCTGAAACGTAGCACCTAACATTGAAAATAATCAAAAAAGAATCGACTTTCGTTAGGACTTATTTTAAGTAGATGGTATCACCAAGACTAATAATGATTTATGATGATGATGACTTATAAACTTCCTAATTATAAAACATTAATTAAATTTTGTTTGGTTGAGACTACGACAACCACTGATGAGACTACGTTTCCAAAGTAGGACACAAGAGTGTTTAAACCTGGCATTATAGGGTTAAAACTGATGAGATGGTTTTACCTCGGAAAAAATATGTATAAATAATATAGCAACGGATAATTCTAACATTAGTATATAAAATATCAATATATAGTTAAGTCATAATTTCTCCGAAATAAGGTATATCGGTTTTCCTAATTAAAACATTAAAACTTCATATAAGATAACATAACCGCTATTTTAAAGCTACCTAAAAGCTTTTCACTCAAACTGACAGGCTTTTAGTCAGAATTCATCCGTGTTATAACATAATTTAGTTTTTGGAATAATTCACTTTCTTCATGAAGATTTACAATACACTAAAACATACCTCATTTATATTTTATCATCTTAGTTTGCCAGCATTAACTTAGATCTTTCCACTACATTTGAAGAAAATCACAATCTATGGTTATCCGTACATATGGCCAATATTTACACTAACGTATAGATATCCAAAATACTTCACCAAAATTATTATAACAATAGACGAATCTAGAACAGGTGTTTGAAACTATTCTTTATACAGGTCATAACATTGAAGAACCCGATATAAAATTGAATATGCCTGCGCTTTTGTTGATCGTAAAGCGATTTTCACACTGCACCGTTGACGCGAGCGTGCGCAGAACCGAATTTTATACCGCTGAACATAAGTAACTTAGATTATATACTCAGCCAACACGGGCGGTACAACACACTGATAACTTAGCATCATGCTGTAGTTGGAGATGCGGTTGCCGACTACACTTTGAAGCGAGGCAACCATCTTAGTCCTCAGGAGTAGCAACGCATCTACGTTCGAGCTCAGATAGGATTCAGTCGTGTTTGTGGTTGTACGAGGATGTCAAATACAAATACAAATTTTACAACCCAAACTTTCACATTAGGAAAACAATAAACTATTGTGCATTGTGCTAATTTTATACATGGTCTTGTCCCAAAATTTGTATTCGGTAACTATCTACTATTGTTACTTTTATATCAAAAAAACGTATTTAATAAAATATAAATTTCTATTATTGTACTATTCCTAACGAACTTCCTGTTCAACATATACATATGTACAATAGTAATTTTCTTGTAAGATACCTACTTCTAAGATTCTTCTTTTGAAAATTTCGTAACAGTACAGTTCTCGTGGTAAAACACCTGACGACCATTAGTAATGATTCATGGAGAATTGGATCTACTATAAAAGGCCGGCAGTTC
>DWON01001743.1:0-23143 GCA_018251015.1 Phocides pigmalion okeechobee
CCACACCTCCCCAACCGAAACACAATACATGAAGAGCATGTTGCTTTACGGCAGGTTAGGAGGGTGGAGGTGGTACCGCCCCGGGCGAGCTCTAACGCTCCACCACCTTTAGTTCGCTTTTGGGCTTAAATAATTGTATATATTATTAGTTTACCTCGCATAAAGAGTGTCGTCCAGCAATATCTCGCAGTAGTATCGTTTCTTGGGCGGGATGGCCTTCGCCTCTAGCAGCCACAGCTTCACCGTCCTCTCACATCGCCGTGTGCGCATCTCATCTGGCCGCGCTGCCTGTCTTAAACTGGTACCAAAGATAATGCATCAGTATTTAATGACAGATTATCTTCGAAGGTATTCAATAGAAGTTTTATTAGAAGTAGTTTTAGTGAAAGATAATTAAACGGGGAATGGTCAAAGAGTAAATTACCATTAAAAATCTACAACACAAGCTTAAATACATATATATATTTTTTTTTAATTATAATGTTTACATTATACAATAAAAATACATAGAGGAGACGTTCTACCCTCCTACTTTTCATATCCTATGGTATTACCAGAACAAAGGGGATTATCCCAGTCTCAAAGGTTCCCTATTTACGCAGGCTTACTCTCGACAATAAAAATACCCCCGATTTTTTAATATTTTTGCATAATATAATATAGTAACAAGATAGTAATAGAACTGTGGAATGGCATAGTTCAGCGGCGCAGACTTAGGTAATTTTACTGAGATTAGCAGTCGTCTTCCTAGTAGTTGGACCATTAGGAGTTTGCACAAAAGTGGCCTCCGTTTACGTGGTCGTGTAAAACAGAAATAGATATAGATTTGTACCTATATATCCATCGATCTCTCTCCTTTCGCGATGCACACGCGAAGTACCGCGGCGCGCGATTCTCCGCACTTAGCGCGAAACAATGTGGCCTACCAAGCACCGATGAATGTAACGCACGGATTTCCACCTGTAATTGAAATGTATATAATGAACGGAAACAACTATCACTGTTACATAAAGGGCCATACAGTCAACCTAATGTTAAGTAAGTGGAACCGTTACTGTAGACATCTACAAGTAATGTTATATTAGATTTAAATTTTACCAGAGTTTGACGCACGATATATTTTGTTGATATTTTAGAGCCTCTTTATTTTCTTTGTATATCTGAATACTTTTCAAACTAATATAGTCAACAGCGTAAAACGAATATAGTATAGCACAAATAGCCGTATTAATGTTGCTTACTGGAACTTTATATATAGGAAAAGTATATTTAAATGAATTAGTAAAATATACAAGCTTCCAAAAAATCAAACATTCCAAAAAATCAGGCAAATCGAAAAATTCCAAGAGTAGGTTCAAAATTTAACACATTGCCCACGTAAGTCATCACGTCATTAAATACGTGTTTAGAGTGCACACATCCACACTAAGTATGTTTGTTTTGTTTAACCCTTACATATCATTTATCTTAAAAAAGAGGTACGTACTTGATTCGGTGGTCCCAAGTCCATTGTGGATACGGCTGGTGATTGCGCTGTTAGAAGACTTTCATGAGATCTGAAACAAAGAACGAAAATATTTTTATTATTAAATAAAGTGTCTTAAATCGACTTCAGATGAGGCTCATAGTCATAGTGGAATGCCTTCCAAAACAGTAGCTTATCGATTTTGAAAAGAGTTGTATAAGAATTTCGAACAAATTTTACTGTAGATTAATGTCATCAGAATACCACACACAATTTTGACTGAACAACAATAGCAAATCATTAGTATTCTCCTATGTTCACAATAGTTCATAAGAAACCCAAAAAAGTAAACAAAAGCTACAAGTTTCCGTTCTAATTACTTCGTTATATCGTTTGCGTAACAATAAAATTATTTCGTGTTTATGTCGATGAAGAATTAATTAAAGAGGCTTTAGTAAATAACTACAACAGATAGGGCGGGGCGACACTCCTAAACAGTATTATTAACTAGCTAACTCACTACAGTCACGATATTCTTGTTTTTTACTCTACTCTACTTCTGAAATAAAATAGGGTTTATCCATCTCTACCTCACTGGCAATACGGATTGACAGCCATATTGGTACATGCTAGAAAATTTTGTCGACAACTCTCAGGATTATATATTTTCTAACGACATTTTTTCAAATACGCTAAATTTCAAATACGCATATCGAATTATCAGTGATGTTTGTCAGGGAATTGAATACCGAATTCCCGGTAGACCTATTTTTATATATTTTTTTTTTTTGTTTCAGAAGATACCCTTGCGAAGTAGTTCCACATAAATTTGGTGTTGATGCAATGATTTATTTCGACCTAAATTTATTATGCCACGACCTTACCATCTTTTACAATTTAAAGTCGACCGGGAAATGATGATCTGAGATGACTATTACGATTATGTTAGATATCCTCATGAATTACGGATAACAAATTGTAGGGTGGCGCGGTAGGTAAATTATAGAGCGCAAACATTCATTACGTGTTTGCTTCATCTTTTATTTGAGCCTTGTTATGTTTTGCTTTGAAATACGGCGACAAAAATTTTTATTTCACTAAAATATTTTACAAGGTTTATTGCAAAAATTATAACATTAGGTGTGTCCCAAATTCGTGCCACGCATGAACAAAAAGCCCTTGGACAAAAATACTGAACGTACAAATATTGACACAATGTGTACTCGACACTATACTTCCAGTCGCGCGCATTTTAGAATAAAAAATTAGAAAGTTAAAAATATATTTTATAAGAAAATATTTTTGACCATTCAAGATCATTTACATCCATATCATTAAAAATTCATATCACAACTGCTGTTATAGACCTTTCGAAAAGGTTGTGAACATTAAAGGTTCAATTAAATAATTAAAGCAATTAAGATAATTACGATATTATAATGTTGGCAATGAAAGCGAAAATTTGGATGTAGCTGCAAGCCAAATACTTAATATAATGGCAAACATTTGGGGTAACATCTAATAATGTGGTGAAGCGATGCGGGGTTAAAAAAGATTGAAACGAATACCCGATTTCATTGCCAGAAGAAATATAGAGGGAGAATGTTTACACGAATCATAAATCATGTACAAGTAGGGGCAGTCGGTGGTTACTGCAATAACTTCGTTAAATGTCTCGTAGAGCTATAAATCTGAATTCCTATGAATGTACACAGAGGTACTTTCTATCTATATATGGTTAAGCTATCAATGTGATTTATAGTAACGTTTGTTATTTCATTTAACTTGCTATAGCTGTCACAGCACAATTTACGTAATCATTGGAAAATATTACTTATAGTCAGTTACTTAAAAGTACTACAGTATTGATGATGATAGCAAAATACGAGTTACTTCCATACACTTGATGCAAATTGAAATAAAATGTTTTCATAGGTAGAATTTTGGTTACAAAATCGTATCGTATCTAATAGGTACTTTGTTTTAAGGGAAATAATTATATATGAAGTTTGATATACACATTCACGTACATCGTATAGTACATTTAGTTCGTTAGAGTCGTGTCACGTGTAACTTGTTTGTGGACTGATCTAAAATTTATTCATACCTTGAAGTTCTTAAAACGTGTGTAGGAGGGTGCGTAGGCACCGTGGCTCGCGTCTGCTTGTTCTCTAGCTTCGTCGCTGACTTGGTCCTTTTAAGGGGATTGCTTCTGAAGGATCTCTTGGAGAAGAAGAAGGAAGCTAGCCGGGAGGGGCTGTGCTGCGCCTGCGCACCGGGCACCGGAGTACTCGGAGCCGACCCCCGTCGACATGCCTTCTCATATGATGTGTCTGTGGACAAATAAATCATTTATTAGACTCATCTCTACAGACAAACAGAAAACTCGAGACCCACAGAGACCCACATCCAGCACAACCGCTTCACTATTGCCTTTTAGAGGTATATCTAAAAACTTTGCAAGAAAAATCAAGTAATAAGAACTTTCTAGCCCCAATTTATTTTTTTATTTACTTTTTTTATATAATGTAAGAGTAAGAAACGGGCATGCAGGCCACCTGATGTTAAGTGATCACCGCAGCCCATGGACAACCGCGTCCAATCCCAAATAGAACAGAAGTTCTATTTAAGGATGGACGCGGATGCGTTCTTACTCCTGAGGACTAAGACGGTCGCCTCCAATAATGTGTATCCGGTAACCACACCTCCCATTGAAATACGCCATTCAATTAGTTTCGTCATTGATGAAATGTCAAAAGAAAGTACTTAAAATTTAGTATACACTACCGGGGACAAATACATAAATTTACATTTGAGGAATTAATTCATAGTATCGACTAGTTTCAAATAGATACACTTATAATATATATAATATACAAAGTTGGTACAAATAATTACCCAAGCAGGACAATGATTGTAAGAACAATCGCATCACTGTGGCTTGCCAATCAAAACTGATACTAATTTAAATGAGCAACCTTGTCTAATGGCCGTGATCGCAGCGGCATGCGGTCGCGGTTCACGCAATAATGCCTATTCTCCACATTAAGGTCTCATATTACCGAAGCGTTGTTCGTAAACATTGGCTTGCTCTAGCGGTGGTCAACTTGTGGCCTGCTTAACCTTTATACAATAAATATAATGCAATCAGCATGCAACAGACGCATGAGGAATCTTCTTACAAGAGAATACTTCCTGGAAGTCACATAATTATAAATATAATACTTGAAGTTAAGCTTTAAAATGGATTTGAAATATTTGAACACTATGAAGATTCGACGTAATGTACGTATATGTAACGGATAATAGAACAGCAAAACCAAATAAATTTAAAATATATTTTCTATAAACTGGCCGATAACTATGTATATGACCTTAAAATATATATCTGGCCTATTTCGCAACCAGTCAAATACTTTTATAATGACCAAAGAAAATACTCGATGAATAGCTGTTCATAATCTATTGTCAATTGTTTTATAGCCATTTAAAATTGATAAACTGGCATTTTGACATACAAAACAAAAATTTTAAATTATTTTTTCAAATACCATAATAACAGACATATGACTGTGATTTATTTTGTTGAAATAAAAATGTCAAACTTCGTTTCACTATACCACAAACATCAGAGGAACAGAACTGTCACTTGTTTTACTTCGCGTAGAATGTATAAACGTGTGACGTGTGACCCACGAGAGAAAACAATTGAAAACCGCTGGTTCAAATATCGAAGAGACAGCACTCCTGTCGGAGCTATGCATGGCGTGGTTTCCGCCGGAAGTTGCGTACACTCCGCCCGTGACCGCTGCGCATGCACCGAGAAACAAATGCAAAAACCTTCGCGCTTTATCAATATTATTTTATTTTGAGTACAACCTTAAAATTAACATGTTCTTATATAAATTAGACTATTATACATTACGTTACTTGTCTATGCTAATATCATAAATGTAGAGTGAGAATTTTGTGAGTTTGCGTGTATGTGAAGATGATGAAGAATATGATCAATTATCCTGCTTCCTTCTTATAGCACGAAAAAGACAATCCTTTGTCATTTTAAATCACTGCAAATTCTATACAAAACAAAATGGAGTTGATACACGATGGATTTAAAAAATGGCGGCAACGATGTAGGTTCGGAATGAAATCCTCGACCAATGTGAGCATATTGCTCAGAAAGGAACTTTTATATTTATAAACTTGGTATAAACCAAGGTCCATCATCTACATATATTTTGTGATTACTATTTAGTAGAGTTGGTGTTCCATTTAAATGAATTACATTAATAATTTCTAAATTCTACGCGAAGAAAGTCGCGTGTAAAAGTTATTTACTACACAAAGCCGTTATCAGTATTATTTCCACAACGGCCAATAGGTCTATAACGTAAATAGAATTGTGCACATAATCTATCTAAAAGCTCTCGAAGGTTCGATATGGTAACATGTCAACGACATGTAGACACGGCACGACATCGTGCGAACGCAACAGATGTTCTACGAACCCATTACCGTTATTGACTTCATTATAGGAAAGCAGTGCATTGTTTCTGCATCTTGATTGTTTTCAAATGTAAAATATTTCCTATGCGTTAGTTAGATCGAATCTGTACAAAATTGATCAATTTGATACGTATGTGCTCCATTCGTTTCTTCTATATTGTATTTGAGCCAAATACCGTATACTACTCTATAGCAAAAAAAACTTCTTGTAAGTTTTAAATGTACCTACATATATTGATGTTTTTAAACATTGTAAGAACGAGTAGACAGTCGACGGTCCAAAACACTACTTGGTAAGATTATATTAATATTTTTCTTTTCACTGTCACAAATTGTATTGTAAAGCAAATTTTCCCAATATGACATATTTAAGTTATGCACACACAAACGACAATCTATTAAGACCCTAAATAGATGTTATTAAAAAACCGTTTCGTAACAAAAATATATTAAAGACCATAAAATAGTTTCTTCACAAAATCCCTATCTTAAAATAAGGGTTTCCAAATAGTAAGAGCAGTTATTATAATATTCACGTTACGTTACGTCATTCCAAGGCCCTTTTGTCTGTTCCGTAAAATATGGCCGAAACATGTTCCTTTTGACCTACTTAATTTACAAATACAAATCAATCACTACAACCGGAATATAATTATCCGGTTAACATGGCAATCCTTACGAAAATTGCGAGTAGCAGTCACCCACTTAAGTACAGATTGGCGCTTGGTATTGTCTGACGTATCGTTTAAAAGACACCGCTGCCACAGAAATATGAATACTTAGACAGTTATGTTACTGTAGTAAAACACCCCTCGTGAGTTGAATGACCCGCTACCAATAAACTCCCATATTGCTTCGTTGAAGTGAGTCACAGCAACGCAATTATTGCAAGTTCAGTGCGCAACGCGGAACGCTTATGCGGCTCCAAGAATTTTAATCCTTTAAAAGGACTGTTTAATTTGCACTTAACGACTCTCCAGTGCATTCAGTGAAGCCATTGAGGTTAATTTATCACGCGACATAATGTTTATATAATAAAAGTTACCTCGTGTAGTAGACGTAATGCTAATCTACCGCTAAAGCAACTCTTAAGCTCTACTTTCATAAATAAAGCACTAACTCGCATATTTATTAGATAACCTCGTATTCTTATACATTATTATTCTTAATTCAAGGGTAAACCGGCAATAATAGCTCTTTATAAAAATATTTTTTCTTTCAAAGCCGAGGCGAGTGAGAGAGTCAATATTAGCCGACACAATAGTGAATGCCTTACTTTGATAACGAGGCGATAAGCGCCCACGAGGAAGTACCACGCGACAATGTGATAGCGATGCCATTTAATTAACGATACCACTGTTTACATTACAAATAGGCGCATTAAATAAAAATCAGAGAAATATTACAATCGTTGCGCACGTCACGTCGCAGCCAGCTTTGAAAGTAAAGCATTGGAACGAACTAGACGCGGACCGAATACTAAACACTAACGGCAAAATAAATCTGCCACTTACGGCGATATATCGGCAATATTTTCCGTCATTTATCGATAGAACAAATAAAGTATGTCTAATATATAAATACTAAAGGAGCGCTTTATAAAAGAGTCCTTAATATTATTTACTTGCCATACTTGTCTAGTAGTCTATCAAACTACATTATTGTTCGCAATTCGCATAGGACAAATAGTACTTGATCCCAAAGATTCTCCATACTACAAATAAAAAAATATATATAAAGCAATGAATTTTTCTACATTTCTTACCTATTTTAACCACATTACGTGGATTCAAATAAGTTGAGAGTCATTATAATGAGGGCCGCTGCACGTGACATAACGTTTATTAAAGAGCCTCGCATTAACATCTCGTCTTAGCGTACTATTAGTGTGTATTGTTTAGTTACGAATAGTTGGATAACAATGTGTTTGAAAACCAACTTGTCACGCACGGGATAATGTATCAGCACTAAGTAGACCCATAATTCTTTTGTTTAAACGTGAAATACATTTTCGTAATGTTGAAAATTTACACCATGCATATAATTTTAGCACAATACCAGAAGATTTCCATTTGTCATTTTGTTTCTTCATGAATAAAATAAATTCAAAGTACGTATTAAGTACTAAAACAAATGTGTGTACTTAAAACTTAAGTTGCAAAATTTCAGAGAAGGTTTTATAAGGTGAATAGTATGTTATAAAATAGTAATAAAAACAGACAACGTCCTTAAACTAAATTGATCACAGCATAATAGTAAAGTGGAAAGGCAATATACCTACTAATCATTTACAAATAATTGGGCGGTGATTATAATTATTTTTAATGACCACATAATGCAGCCCACGAACCAACATTTCATCAACGCAATAAGGTTTAACGAGTTCTGTTACGTAATAACGTAATAAAGAGCTACTAATGGAGTGTTATTAGGCTCCACCCCTATTTGCATCGAACTTAAAGAAGTTAGCCAAGTTCGATCTCGTTTTCGTGGTCCCGGAAAAGTGCGTTCAGAGGAACACCATGGGGTTTTAGTTAGTTAGTACCAATCCGACAAAACCTCTCATCCGCCCTCTTGATTGACTAGTATCCACGACAAATTTTCTCAAATAAAAAAGGGTAGGTATTGAAAGATTTATTTGATATCTCACCGGAATGTACAGCAACATCTTCGTCAACGTCCAAGTATCCTCGTCTTATACTGATGGGACTGTTGGCTACTTGTGCTTCGTGTTTCTTAATGAGAGCACCAATAACTTCCGTTTCACCGCCATTATCACCAACAAACTTATCGTAATCGTCATTCAAATCCGCCACTACTGCAACATTTTCTTCTATTCCCTCTTCTATGTGTCTGGATGTTATGCTCCGCAATAAGGAGTTACTTCTTGACAATTTGGTGCTTCGTGATCGCCGTATAAAATTAAGTCCCGATATCTTACCCGGACTTTTATTAGGACTATCAGGCGTAACTGTGATTCTAGGAGTCTTAAAAATTGATGTGGAACTACTGCAACCACGAATTGGCGAAGGCGCGATGAGATTTTGCGGTAGCGTTTTTGATTTCTCCTTATTGGGAGATAATAATTTTGGAGAGTCTGGTATTAACGACAAATTAGAATTCCTTATACTGCTCTTTGTAGGTAATTTATTGATATATGCTGTAGAATTGTTTAATTTGGTAGATGAAATTGATTCTGTTAATGGTGTATATATTCTATCATATCTTGGTTCGCATGATGTTGTACTTCGTAACCTCGGCTTTGATTGCCTCATGAGGCCTGTCTCAGCTACAAGCTTCGGGCTGGTAAGGTCGCGCTGGCCTATTCTTGTTATAGCTTCATTTGAGCTTATTGTTGATGATAAAGGCCGTCTGATTCTATGACCTGGACTTAAAAAGCTGATTTCACTTTCACTTTCCGTAAATGAATTGTCAACATGTAACGGAACTTGTAATCTTGTGCTCGGAGATATATCTTTTCTCCTACCTTGTGTCGTGACATCGTCAATATTCAGCCCGCATATCAAAGCTTCTTTTTCTTGCGCAGTCAATGGTAAGTAATTGTCGAAGCTTTCGAACAGAGGCACGTAGAAAACAGAGCGACGTCGTCCTTGATCGTCGCAGCTTGCCGAAGTATTCGGTGACAGGGCTCTCGACATAGTGGTTAGGCGCGATGGCGGATGCACGCCACGTTACGGCCGCTTACCCTTCATAGTGTTTCGACGCACCGCTGCAGCCATTCGTTTCACTTTGTACCTTTTCCTGGCCAGGTGTCCTTTACTGATTTCATTTCACACTTAATGATCACCAATTCAGGCGCCTCGTTTCCTATTTCACATCGAATTCACTATACGATGAGATAAAATTCTTGTGGAGCATCTAAGTAAACAAAACTGACAAGTGTTGGAATATAAACCCACAAATACAATGCATGTAATTATTAAACCCTAGCTACTAATTAGGTATAGAACTAATTAAATCTATTACGTAAGGATAATATTTAGTATATGAGCTAGTAATGATTTGTACAAATAAACAATCTACCTAATTCTACACCAGTTATACACATAAATATATAGGTTCTTGTTTTTAAATGAAATAACGCTTAACTGTGCGAATTTAATAGAAAACTGTGTATTGATCGCGTTAAAACAAGGACTGTGTCGTTTCTATTTATCGACGGGCGATAAGATTATGAGGCAGCAGCAACCAATCAAATATCCGAAACAAATCGTAGTTGAAATGACCCAACTTCGACATTTTCTATTACCGAGAATAAACAAGTAGGTAAAGGTTTAGGACTAGTAGAAGACTGGGATGTTTTACTTCTGTTTAATTTACTATAAAAAGTTTCAAAGATATATGCTATTTGTGATTCGAGAGCAACAAGACGTGTTTGTTATAAGAGAATAATGACGTAAAATCATTGCAAATATTATGAACCAGAAGAGATTCTTTTTTTTGTTTGAACGAGTTAATACCTTATCGTTTAACGCAAAATATTATTTTTTAATTTTGTAGGCCAATTATTGAGGAAGGTTTTAAACTGTGATATCACTTAACACACGCTATACTTAGGCGCGAAGCAACAGTTTTTAACGTGGGTGAAATCGTGGGGCGCAGCTAGTGAGTAATAATAGTAAACACGTGTGTATGCAAAGAGGAGCGGCTGGTGTCGTGCGAATATATTTAGAGCCGCCCTAGTCAGCATATAATTTATTCCGCAATTAGTTTGTTACTCGGGATCAAGAAATTTAATTAACGAAATAGCGTGTGTTAGATCTGAAACTCGTCGTACTTAGTCATTCGCAAAGATCGATAAAACCTTTTGTTATCTTATCTTTTAGTACGATTCATGCAGCCTGATTACTGTTTTACCAATTACTTTAAGTAAAATGTAATAGTATCATAATTATTTAAATACCTATAATTAGGTCATACTATCACAAGTATTTTTAAAAGGATTTAAAACAAATTACGGACAGTTTTACCATCGTATTCCTTTGAAACATTAATTAAAATCCAAAGCATTTAATAAACATTTTTCCTATCGGTACACTCCGTAATAAAATTAGTAATGAGAAAATAAAGTGAAAAAACGTCCAGAACACAATTTTCGCTCTCCTCATTCTTCCAAAGGCATTCAATTCGTCTTTCTTTGTGCTTTATTCAAAGAAGTGAATAAAACACCGGATGCCTTGTCTTGATACTGGAGAGGGAACGAGGTCTGAGGCTACGCGAGTGCAAACCGTGGCTCACAAAGCTTGCGGAACAAACGATATTCCTCCTACAAATAGACTCGTTCAGCGTTCATCCTATAATTACACCTAACCTTATACATATACTAGTACTAACGTCTTAATATTACCCACATACTCTACTGAGAACTTTCACGTTGTTGTAAATCTCATTAATATAGCTACTTTCACATGATGTCAAAAACTAATAAATTATATTATTTTAAAGCACTTGGCGAAGAATGTATCTAGATATAATGACAAGATGCATATTGCATAAGAATTATAGTAATTATATCTAGAAGTAGTTTGTAGTTTATTTCTGTTCAAAAAGACTTATGTGATGAATCTACCTTGAATAAAAATATTTTAATTTTAATTTAGAATGTATATATGTGTGTATTTTTAATACATATAAGTCGTATCCGAACAATGGTATGGACACAAAACGAAACGCAAGCGCAAGCGCCATCTATCAGCGTAACAATCATCTGTCAGTGTCATCTCATTGCACGATTACCCTCGTCTGCCTACATGATGTTGGATGGCTCTGAGCTTAATCATGATTTGTCGCCGATATATATATAAGTGCGTATAAATGACTATATATGTGTATATGTATATATGTATACCCAACATACACATTTTTTGTTCGGTTTTACTTTTAATGCAGACCTTTGTCATATTTTTAATTTAACGTGTTCTTTTCAGAGCATAAAGACACTATATAGCTTTGAAAAGATGAAAAAGGCGTACGCGGTGCAATATTGGACTATTTGAATATCCTCGCTATTTAAATTACTTATATCGTTCCTAATTACATGAGCAGCAAAAAGCTAACAATATCACAAATGAGTCCACAAAAAGTTGAAAACAAGACATTATCTCACGATTATAAAAACGCATGGAGGATTACAAGAGCACAATACACAACCAAAAAACCATTAACGAACTAATCTTCTTAATAGTTAATTGATAGTTAAGTACTAGATTTTATATATAGTAATTCATACATAACATTTATTTATATAACCCAGCATCAACCTCAACTAAGGGAGGGTTTTCTACTTTGTGAGTGCCATGGATACATAATGCAAGTATTCATTTACATTACATAAATACCCAGACTCCAAAGAAAATTGAAATTCATCATTTTCATTTCAGCTTGGCCAGGTATCAAATTGCTATGGCTACCCCTGCACCAGGTTCTCAAAATACTCAACTCAAATACAATTTCGATGATGTATCTATTAGACCAGAGAATTACCGTCTCCAACCTCATTTCTTAATATGAAGCAACTCCTGTGCTTAAGTTGGAGAGTTGTGGGCCGACTATACCTAGAAGCGATGCAGCCTATTTGGTTCTCATGAGTACCATCGCATTTACTTTCGACCTTAGACAGGACTTCAGTCCATGTGAGTGTTCACACTCTCATATTTTCCTATTATATAAGGATCGATGTGATACTTTTATTATACTATAAAAGCAACACAAATTGCCCTTGAACTCAATAGTAGGTTCAAGCGACAGTTTATAGAGGAAGTTATAAAATTCTTAACACCATTAAGATTCACTGGCTATGGAAATAAAATGTAAACGAGAAACTCGACTTTTATACTGTGGGTGGACGGAGCGCCGGGCCTGTGACTAACGCGCCATCGTGATTCAAGGAGCGCACAGATTGATTCGCATTTTGCAATACAACTAAGTCTGCCAGTAGGTCTTTCAACCCAACGTATGCTGTTAGATCGAGGTACCATCACCTCACCGCAGCAATTCTTGCGTTTCAATAGAAGGTGTGATTTCAGGCTCACTTACATACGAAATTACCTTATTGGCTCTTAAAAGTAGCGACGGAACTGAACTTTAGGCAACTTCTATATGGAGTTTACTACAGATACTATGTTTGTTACTTCATATTGTTAAAAAAAGTAGCTTAAAACGTATGTATTAAGCCCTTATTATGTATGAATGGTAGGTTAGCTTTAAAAGACGCTTCCCATACAAAATTAGAAGAACTAAAATAGGTCCACTTAAACCCTCGGCAATCAGCGCATGTCAAATGATTATACGCTCTGGTAACTCCTTTGCTCAACGCCTGTTTGTCTCTACTAATGAGGACTACGTGTAAGGAGTTCCCCCTCTTAACGAAATCCTGTAAATTGCTGTCACTGTGACACTCAGTCAGTGTAATCTTAGTGTGACAGAGTGCGGATATCCCGAATTCCGACGTTGTACATTAAAAATTGTTTTTCTTATTAAATTGTCAATAATGAAATAAATGATATATTACATCCTAATTACTCTGTGAAATGTATAATTAGCAAAACATAGTGGCTTACAGTAGCAGTCTGGACAGCGTGACTAACGCTTTCAGTTATAATTCATTGCAAAATACAAGTTGTGGTGTGCGTATCACTGCGACTGAGCCCGTCGCCATTCGCGCTAGTATCACTTTCAACTCGCCTGATCGACTTACAAAATATAACAATATCTACTATATCCGTCTATAGGATACAAAAAATAAAGCCAATATTTTTGAGGCAATGTTTTTGTTTGCGTGAAGCGCCTACTCTGTTGCAACGATTTGGACCATTGAATTAATTTGCATGACTTAACGTTTTATCAATACTCCGCTTATTGATTCATTACATTACAATATTGACAAGACTGATATATTGTTACATTTCATTGCTATGTTCTTCTAGCAACATGACGGTAATTTCCGCGAAAACACAGAATTCTACGGAATACAATATATTTTTTATAATCAATGTGTGTTCGCATGTTACGATAATATTTCAAAGCAAGTGACTGATTCAACGTGATATATTGCGTGATAACCGGTCCAATTATAATAATCATAAATGTACGTCATATATTTATCACACTATCACTAAGATTTATTTCCCACCAGAAAAGGAGTAACAGTTAAGTGCTTAATCATCTCTACTCACGTATACGTAAACTCGGCCTGAGTGTGTGCAGTATGAACGCAAAATAAGAGAATAAAAGAAATAAATGTGGCAGCGAGAAGATATTTTTCACACGCAGTTCTCACAAATTATTCTATAAGAAATTATCAACGTTCTTTGCCCGACGATTGTGGAATGGAATGATAAACGCTGCACGTTCTCAGTTGTAGCACGGCGCCTTACAATAATTTTATATAATACCGACGTACTATAAATTCCTCTTTATATATTTATTATTTCATATGAAACGCATTACGTTTACGGTTTAATACAAATCGTATAGTTTTACGAAAAAATCAGCGATACTTCAGCAGAATAAAGTTTTGCCAAAATCTAAAGTTAAGGATATAGCCGGCTACATCTACAAGCGAAGCAACCATCTTAATCCTCAGAAGATGCTTTATTCTATGTACACCCTGCGATTATATAGGCCAGTGTGTTATCAGAATCACAGTCTTCAGAATATTCGTTGTACAATCTCCAATAATTAAGGTTTATTTGTGATATGAACGTCATCTGTCGCATTGATCATTTACAATCAGGTGGTAAAGCCGTAAGAGCTCGCCCGTGACGGCACCACCGCCACCCTCATAACCCGCCGTAAAGCGACATGTTCTTCATGTATTGTGTTCTGGTTGGGGAGGTGTGGTTGCCAGATACACACTATTGGAGGCGACCATCTTAGTCTTCAAGAGTAGGAACGCATCCGCATCCAACTTTAGATAGAACTTCTGTTCTATTTGAGATTGGACATGGTTGTCCATGGGCTGCAGTGACCACTTAACGTCACATGGGCTGCATGCCCGTTTCTTACTATTTGACAATAAAAAAGGTGGCCTGTACATTTGTTTACCACTCGTGCAACATAAACACATCATAAGGTAAATTTCCACAGATTACCATACAATAATCTTAAAGGCATGTGAAGCATAATAATCCGCACTTGACCAGCTTAGTGAAGTATCGCCTTAACCTTATTTCAAGACATTTGTTGACAGCAATGGGATAAAAATAATTAAAATGGTAATTTAAGTATTTTTAGATAATTTAAACTTGTAGTATTCTGCTTATAAACAACAAAGAAGTATAAAGAGCACGCGAAACCTAATATACTAAGGCATATACTGAGATATCAAGGTACAATATTACATGCAAACGCATTGCTACTGACAACGCAATCGTTGCTACAGACATTCACTATCGATTTTATAAAATCGTTTGAAACATTCAACATGAAATATGATGAAAGCCACTAAAACAATGATGGGCTATCATATACATTTTAAAATTGTACAAAATATCATTGTACAAATAACTTAATTTCGTGTGACATAATAGTATTCGTTAACTGACAAATATTTTTAAAATTTCTGTAAATTTGAGCACGTTGCCACAGAGGGCAATGCAAGACGAAAACAGTTACGAAACTGTCCTTCTTGCACTCTCAAAGTAATACCGACCTTAAGATCTCGCTCAGTACACAAAAACTGCAGTGCTAAAACGCCTTGAAATAGTGATATTAAAGATATTATTACAAAGCTAAATTGAACGTTTGGTTGAATTGTATGAAATGTTGTTTGAAGGGTTGTTGACTATCAAGCTACTCACATTTAATAGAGCCTGTTCCGTTCCATTATTTTTATTTTGTTTTCAAAAGTTTCACATTATTGTTTTTTCTTGAGTCTATAATTATGTTATTCTACGCAATACGGTTTCAGGGTAAGATGTCCGAGAGACCTCAAACATGTAAATGACTATAATTGATTTCTATTTTCATCAATCACATATCTTTAAATGTTTGCATGTTAAGGAATCCTAGGATATTTGGATTAAAGTGATGGCTTTATAGCATTCGGTGGCAAAGTGTCAACTCGAAGTAGAACACAAGTCCTATTTGAAGTACTGAAGTTCCCACAAACTTACCACTGAGGCCTAAAATAAAACGCCAGAAGTAAATAACTTACCATGACACATATTGCTTTGCAGATTACCGCAATCTGCACTGCCATCAATACTACCAACTTTAAATTAAACTAGGTTTCTACTTCATTTTATGTATGACAAAAGTAGGAAGTGAATTTGAAGCGAAATCTACTTTATGATAACATACTTTGCACACTTTTCACTGCTTTATGACATAATTATGATTAATCGCAAAACGTGTGCCGGTTACAAGTTCGTGAGAAACTATAAATCATGTGTGGGCAGATCACACAGCATGTGGGCTCGGTATAAGACATAATTGACACACACGAAAAAAACAAATGCGCCGCTTAAACGTAACGGTTCTTGCTTTTGGATATCGAGCTGAAATATTTTTAATTATGTTATCCGGCTTATTTGTATACGACTCTTAGTCTGAAGATTAGACTACAACTTACATACATACATTGTATGTAAGAATGTTCCACAAAATGTGCCTCAGTCGATGTTTGTTCTAAAGTCATCAGTTATTAAAGATTGTCACGTACACAGAAATGCCTAAGTACTCAAAAGTTAAGGTACAAAATATGGCACAGTGTGGTTTAGAAATTGAAATCAATTGCTCAGAAAGTATTATTTATAACATGGATTTAGAGAACACATTCTGAATGTAATAACTGTTTCATCACGGGCCAGCGAAATTTTTATCAAAATACGAACGTTTCAACGATGTATTTATTTTACTATTACATCTTCCACGGGTGTGCGAACAAAATAATTTATTTATAAATGAACTTTAGTGAACTAAACAAACTGTCACGCGTTAAGATTCGCCAATCAGCGGAGCGATTTGCGTGCAGGTGTTGAGCAGCAAATTGTTTAGCCATATATGTATAAGAAGCATATTTATCAATCAATAGTTTAAACTTAACTACTTAACTGTTTTGCTTTGTTTACCACCATGAGATTGACAGGTATTGCACAGCAATAAACACTGTAGATACATCGCTCCTATACAACCTTCTGTTCCTACGATCGTAACATAGTAAAGTAACGTAAAATAGTAACATAATATGTATAACATAATTTGATAGTAATATAATATAAATCGTAGCATTATACGTATTTGTGGGGTTCGGTAAAAAAATGTCTGAACTATTTTATGCCGTCCTAATAAAAAAAATAAAGACTAAATTTATCCTCAAAATTAGAAAAAGTATAAATAAATAAAATAATTGTCACCAGAACTAGGTGCATATAAATGCCAAGTTTCATAATGATATAAGTAATAGAGCGAACATTTATTTAAAGTTAAGCATCTGAAACTTATATCCGTAGATTAATTTACATATACACATGTAGCTAATACAGGTTTGTTAAAAAATAGGAGGAGACGTTGTCAGAACGGATGTGCTCAAGACTTCCTCAAAGTGGTCGGACGAGTGAGATTCTCAGCGGTACTCGTATACGTACAAGTACACTGAACATACAGGTTCTTGAGCGTACCCTTCTTTGAACAGCATTAAGTTTTCTGTGATATGTTATATTTATTCAGACACGAGCACAGAAACACACGCATGTAAATTTAATATTCCTAG
Source organism: Phocides pigmalion okeechobee (assembly GCA_018251015.1). NCBI lineage: Eukaryota > Metazoa > Arthropoda > Insecta > Lepidoptera > Hesperiidae > Phocides > Phocides pigmalion. Next base: position 17,706 of record DWON01001743.1, read on the forward strand.
TTGTATAAAGATAAGAGCTATTATCAATGTAAAAATATATATCGTAATGTTGTTTATTATAATTAGCATAAACATTCTATGAAGCTACACATTTTGTGGAGCGGCGAATTTGGACAAAGATATTTAAAGAGATTACCTCACAATTAATAAGATTAACGAACAACTTTACGAATACATTTTTCTTGTTTCACTATCTCATGGTTTTAGAATACTCTATGTAATAATCAACTTTTTTGTATATATTTTTTTTATAATTAAGAACTCAATATTGCGGAGCAACTAGAATGATCCAATTAACGTCGGTTGTGAATGAACCTACACATGTGGTGGGTTAATTTTATAGCCGCTTGTGTACGAACACCAAAGCAACACAGAAGTGTATAATTTGCGTCAGTAACATTTCTAAATTACAAACTGCAGTGGAAAGTTAAGTAGGTCCTATGTAGTGTAGTGAAACGAATCAAACGTCAAAGTAACTCGGACGATCGCTAACGAAGCACCAGGCCGGTCCCGTTAAAAAGATTGTACTGCGACTCAACTGACCTGTAGCCTACAAGTGAAGGAAAAGTTAGAGTATGGTTATATTGACGATCATTGCAAAGCAGCGGTAACCAAGCTAATCTGACACTTACGGGGTCGCAGATTCAATTTCCGACTAGATATCCGAATAATGAAATTAGATTTCCGTTTTAAATACTTTAGATGGTTGTGTGTCCGTTCGTCTTTGTACGTGTCCATAGCACCCAGAACCCAGAATCCTAGTGGGACTACGAGTGTGGAAAGCGTTATCAATCTGTTTATATTTAGAGTAATACCATATTGGTATCCGTTTAATTTTTTAATTAGATAAAAAATATATTTTTAACTTTACTGATACAACGAAATCCTGTTCTTATAATATAAACTATAATATGTTGGCCACGTAGAAAAATGCAAGTTAATTATTAGAGAAGTCACAATGAACATGAAAATTACTTAAGCCTTATCTCATAATCTCTATCGTTTCAGTATCCTGCAAGAACTAAAGATTTAGTATTTTCAACTCGACTAAATATATTATATAAGTTGTACTTTGTTGTTGTGTTTAAATCATAAAATTGTGTGAAATTGTCTAAAATTCCATTTCAATAGCAGTATTTCCACGTTATTGTAACTATCGCAGTATATTATAGTATCGCATTCCACGACCTAATACGGTGATTTGCAATTCTTTCCTTGAAACTATTTTGAAACGACAAAGTGTTTTGCGGAGAAAAAAGTATCGAGCACATGGAAACTATAATTAGATTGGGCCAAGATAGTACCTGCCTCGAAATAATGTGGTATTAGCTTAATAAGCTTACCATGACCTAACATTGTGGATTTGTGGGACAAGCAAGCAACTATAGACCGCTTAATAAGAGATATGTCAAGTTTGCATGTTGGTAATGCGTGTTGAACTATTGCCACACGTACTTTAAGTTCAACTATAACCATTTATACGCTACTACTACGCTTATATTAATTAAGTCTACTTGTGTCTGTGTAACGGAACCGTGCAATCAATGGAATTGAATTTCACGCAATTTTAATTGTTGTGTCATTATGATATTTTGCAATTGTGTGTAATTCTGATGACAATGCAATATTGTGATAACTATCATCAAAATGGTCTAATGATCAAAATATAATAAATCGAACTGAAAATTTCTAACGGATTTGTCGTAACACTGTAGCTTATCAAAATTTCTTATGATATACTCTGAAATTAAATAGTCTTCAAGATCTTCTTATTAGCTTTTAAGAGATCTACCTATATTTTTTTAAGTTTTTTTTACTTTTCATTATATTATTAAATGGCTCACATACAATAAAGTTTGCGGTATACCATCAACAATGCGTATTGATTCAGATGTATTATCAATATCTCGCGAGTATTGTAAGAGATCTCTTTGCATATTTAAAAGTGCCCTGTCATGTCGCATATGGAACAAGCTTGAGGTCATGATAAAAGCCCTCGGTTACGGCGCGTGACCATACATGATTCTAGACGAAATTAGAACAAGATTTTGAAAATGCTCACTAAGAACCTCACCAGGATCGGTTAATTGATAACAACCGTTACAACAATTCATGCGAGGAAAATAATGAAATAATCCATACATGAAGTGATCGCGGGAAAACCTTCAGTGCGTCTGCTGCACATATTATTGCATTGACCACAACCACAGATAAGTACGTGCTTCTTAAATTACTCTGAAACATGTTTAGCGGTAAGTTCCTGTTACACTTTACTGTTATTCAACATTGTATATTAGTACGTAATAGTAGTATTTAGACTAGCGCTGAAAAGTCCGCCGTCTTTTCACACGATAAAAGTGAACAATTCAAGAATGAGAAATACCAGTATAGGCAAAGGCGCAAACAAGTAGAGGCTGCGACAAACGGGAACGAATTCGAAATGATGCAAACAAAGCCGAGCCGGGGGCGACGGAACGTGTTCAGAGCCTCAGAGGTTGCCGCGAGAGTTGTGCAATAACGATTTGCTACGCTACACAGACGCTACGACCGATGTTAAGACAAAGAACCACTTGGGCTTAAACTCTCAAATATTGTCGTACATGCATACGATAGTACAGTTATGAATATGTGTCTAGAAGTAGCAAATTATATACTTCTGTAATTACTTAAAGTAAGTAGACTCACGTGGATGCCCGTTGCCGATGCCGGACTGCTATACCGTTTTTTTAATACTATAGCAGTGGATGTTTTATAACGATAAAACAAATATTAATTTATTACTGTTGATAGCGGCAACTAATTTGAATTAAATGCGGACTTTTAATCATTGGATATCGAAATGTTGTATGATGAGACAAGGGCCCATAGCACCATTTTTAAAAACCATATTAGGGTTAGAATCATCATCATCATCATCTCAGCCCTTTCGCGTCCACTGCTGGACATAGGCCTCCCCCATAGAATCGCCTTGCATTATATTGTGAATATAATGATATAATAGAATAAATGATTATTTCTAATTGTGCTTACAAATATTAAATTTAAAGGAAAATTAAAATAGGCCTTTTTTAATGGTTGCAGGAAGGGTTTGAATATGCCTTAAACTTTAGTACAAAAAGGTTGGGAAAACTAGGCAGCTGCAGACTTTACTCGACAGCTTAGCTCTAAATCAAAGAATCAAATGTTCTTAAAGTTGAATGAATACTATGAATCATAGTTCCATAGTTATACACTGAACTATAGTTCACGAAAGCTTGAGACGAATGTTTAGATAAAAGCCGCGAAGTATATACGAAGTTTATGCACCTCGGTTACTTTGAAGGCATTAAACAAAGAATAGAAATGACAATAGAACTAAAGCTCTCTCAAAGATTATCCCCATGTTTTCTTATAAAAACTTTAACTACGCATCAAACTTTAACAATACACGTATTAAAGGAGCTTTAAACTTTGTACAGTCAAGTAGTATCATCTACATACATCTTAAACTTAGTTCTTGAATGCTACAATATTTCAAAATTAAATGACCGTCATGATTTGAGTTCTTGAACACAACAATCACACTAAATTATATAGCATCTGGCACAATAGTAACATAACTGTTATTAGCATAAGTCGTGACGATTCCGCTTGCACCAGGCCCGGGTACTCCCGTTCCGTTCACCGCCGCAAGGTCACGAACACAGTGTTAGTTTAACGTACATATACTTAACGTACCTTAGATATCATTTAAATAGCCAGATGAAATATCAAAAGGTCAAAATCACGGTACCGTTCCGTACGCTTACTTTTGATGTGGTAACTTTTAACTGCAAGTTTAAATTATGTATAAACCGCGCCGCTGCCTTCTAATACCCGCGTGTATTCTTGAACTTCTTAGCGCTGGTTGGCGCGGATTTCAACTTGTTTGAGTTTATTTTTAGCCCCATTCAATACTAAAATCTAAAGTTCTGCTGGGATTAAATCACATTTACTGCTAAATAGAACTGCTATGAATGTGGTTTATTCATAGAAGTATTTTGTATTCATTTTATTTATTAACAGTGTATTATATCTACCCTTAACGAAATATAGATTTTTAAGTCAAAAATAATAGTAGCTTATATAATAAAACGTAATAAATACAACAATTTTAATACATGAGAAACTATTAATTCTAACACCCTCTGCCACAAGATAACACTCACTAAAATCGTGTACGAACCATCGCTGATAAAACCCTTTACACAAAACCAAAGTGAACAACCATTTTGGGAGATTAATGGGAACATTCGGTTGCACATACATACCAATTAACAACTCTCACCTTGAACACATACACAATAATAAATAGAACTTGATAAATACGAGTACATACCTAATACGTCTATAATTTTTGATATAATATCAGCATAGTGCAAGTTCACACAAGGCTTTTCATTAATAAATTTTAGTCGATGAAACGAACGGTGAGTCAGTGCCCCTTCTCTCTGACACACTGTGACCACAATGGTTCAGCTCAAGCTAATGAACCAATTTATCACTACACAGCATATTGACTAATGTATCGTTTAATTAAGTCAAATTTAAAAATGATTTTGCATCTGTTATCAACGATCAGATTAATCTTAGTCTTGTACTGTAAATTCGTAATGGATTTCTGGAATGGAATTTACTGAAAATCCTTTGATTTCACAAAAAAAAATCAACTTACATATAGACTTTTTTATTTTTATAAACTTTGAATTCAATAAGTAATAAGTACAGCTTTACTATATTTTATAAGTTAATTTTTATGCTCAATTGAAGTCTATCAAAGCAAATTAGACGGAAGACCTACGGTCCAAAATTTAGTAGTTGCTATCAAAATATTATTGTCTTCAAAACGATCCTCTAGTCTTCAATTATACAAAATTATAATACTATATATACAATACAAATGCATACTTGATATTATGTATAATATGAAATAACTATCAAAAATATTCATGTAAGTGTTTTTGACTTTCCTTAAGTCAATATTTATCCAGTAGCCAATATATTTCCATGAAAATGATTCATATAATGTATGGACATAATTGTAAACAATTAAGTCGTAAACATCGGGAGGAAATGCAGGACGCGTTAGCTGACATTAAGATAACCGCGTTTCCTGTCAAATGTTGCCACCCAATTGAGATAAATGTCCGAATAATTGTTATTATAATACACAATTGTATGAAAAATTCTCTAGATAATATTTTATCAGAGAGATAATGTAATTTTAAAATAATTTAACCGTATTTGTTATTTTAAATTGGTAACTTTTTCTGCGACTACTTAACATCAGGTAGTTTGCATGCTCGTTTGCTAATCTTTTCACAAAAAAAAACTTAAGTATTAGTAAATTAAAAGTCATTAGCAAAGAAATCGAACTAATTACCTAAATGAAGATTAATTACATTAAAAGTCCTTCCGAC
>DWON01001744.1:0-23137 GCA_018251015.1 Phocides pigmalion okeechobee
AGCTCAGATAGGATTTCAGTCGCATTTGTGATTGTACATGGATGTCAATAGGTTGCGACTACTTAACATCAGGTGGTTTGCATGCTCGTTTGATAATCTTCTCACATAAAAAGGGGAGGTACTGGCGCTACACCCATTTCAAACGTGAAGCTTGCTTGCGTTTCTGTACAAAGGTGTGACTGCTGACTTACTTAGCAATGGGATGACCACCTTAGTCCTCAGGAATAGTGACGCATCTGTGATCGACTTAATGTGGAAGGTTCTTTATGGAGTGACTGTTGGTAACTGGTTGATGACTGACGGTAGTCACTTACCATCATGTAGACTGCATGTTCGTTTGCTACTCTTTTCAAATAAAAAAAAAAACAATATATTTAGACTTGGATCTAATGACCATCACTACATTATATTGAAGTATTAGCAGAAAATTTATTGTCTATTCCTAGAACAAAACATAACCAAAAGTTCTAAATAATACAGAGACGCATGTTCACATCGATATTTGCTGAAATTCGTGATCATACAATTCCGTAATACCGTTTATACAATCTATTAGTAATGCGAATATAATTGACAGGCGAATTATTGCTGCGGGTAACACACGTGTGGTGGAAATCTGCTCAAAATTCTATCAATAGCAGCTCGAACTAGTGCCGCTAGGGTCCGCAAACACGATAATGTATTGGCAGCCTGTGTATTTCCCGAGTTATGTCACACGGTATATATAGTTAAACCAGTTTAAACGTGAAATGACTAGCCCTAGTAAATATTTTATTAAGTTGAAGTATGCAATTCTGAATGTAAGTTGTGACTGCTGTCTGTGGACATTTTTATCGTTGTCACATAACTAAAGAAAACCACAACATATTACGTAAGATAAGAGACTTTTGCACCAGAAATTGATTACTAAAGCGTATTCTCGAGATCTACCATAGCCCGCCTAATACGTATGTTGAAAGCAACACCTTTTCACCCGAAAAAAATAATTATTTAACGTTAAAAATTGATATGCTGAAGGTATATCCCGGCATGAATTATATGCTTGGATCATTTTCGAATATAACAAATCAAAGGCTATTTAAAGAGATACGAATGGCAGCGTCACGTCTCACATATGTACAAATGTTACACAAAATTTGTCATTGTTATGTTAATATTTTTTTCAAAATCATTTTTCCTGTCAGTTTTATTAGATCCGTTTCAGTAACTTGAAAAGGGATATTTAATAACATATATGTACAAAAAGGTAAAATTTTGAAATTGTGGTCTATGTAAATAGACATTCTTAAAATAATCAGCCTAACATTAGGCACTTATATGAAATAACCATAATTTACTTACGATTTTAAAATAATATTATCGCGGAATATGTACATTTTACTAAGTACCGGGTACTCACGATTAACGAGTTTTGAATTTTGATTGCCGATATTTGGAGTTGCATGGCTCGTGATTACAGCGAAACTTTATATACTTTTAAATAGAAATTCTATACTTTAACCAATTTTCCAATGGTTATACAACCAGAGGAGACTAACCACGGTACAAACAAAACACGTAGGTACCTAAAGTGATTCAAAATGTAAGCCTGTTCTTCGATGTACGATGGTTGTCACGAGTATTGCCAAAACCGAGTGTTACTGATGAATACATTACACGATACGACGATTTTATCCGTAGGCGCCATATACGAGCTGTAATTGATTAAATTCAAAATGTAGAGTTTGACAAGATGCAATGATGGGATTGCGGTATCCTTTAAATTTTACCAGGTGTACCTACACGGTATTGGACAGGTATGTAGCATTTCCATATAAATTGCTAGCAATTTTGACATTATATTGTGGTTATTAGCTCATTTTCGTATGACGCGACCATTTAGAAATACCAAAGCACATCTGATGTACTTCAGATGGGACTAAAGTTTTATATTGATCTGGTGTAAGTACAGATGTCCGTGGATGACAATAACCACTTACTACTAAATAGAATGCATGCATGCACGTGTGCTATTACAATTTTACAAAAACTGTCGATAATTGGTCACATGGCCCAGCAATGGGAATAAAGCTTACTTCATATTTCAACCGGTTTTCATCTTGAAAGTTTGAAGCGCTTATTAAGATCACATTTAAATCTCGTCTTTATGAAATAATCTCATAAATTCAATCATGTACATTTCTGTAGTCGACGTCACAGTGATTTAATCCAACCTTTATGTTATTTCAATCTCAACTTTAGTGTACTAGTACTGCGGATGTCACCTAAGATAACAGTTACCTCAGTATATCTAAGAAGATCATCGCTCGTCGAAACTCCGTAGCGAAGTCTTGGTCCTTTCGCGATAAAGCCACCAGATGGCGCGTCAATGTAATTGCGTCCGCCTTTGTCCCGTTTGTGACGAAAGGTCTGATATAGCTATCTTTAATCGACTCAAAACTTGCTATGTTATGCGGGTTGACTCTTGCATACACAGTTCTGGCGGCTGGTGAGGTGAGGTAGCTTAACTTAATATTGTTTAAACGCGGAAAATCAACATAAATGATATCTGAGCGAAGTTCATTATTTGTCGGAAATATAAGAAAGAATCAGGAAGAGATAAATGAAGACAATGAAGCTGTATACAATTTTTGAAAGTTATTTATGTTATAAATTTGGTATTTTACTTATACTTCAAAACTCAAAACATTTTTTATAGATTTTATAAAGGATATACTTGACTTTATTAATGACGACATTATATTTCTATGTATAATTGGTGCTAAAATTAAAATCCTATCAGTAGCGATTTAGTCATACAAAATTATATATACCTCGCTACATAGTTTCGCTTAATTATGGTTTTAAGAAATACATAGGTTTTACTATGAAATTACTATTTAATATAAATTCAATCATATTTTTCCATAAATATTATGTCCGCTGTCCATTTAAACATACATACCAACACATCAATCAAAATAATCTATAGATTAGTTCGTCGTAATTACAAGCCGCACAGGTATTATTACCCTCGTACCTACTTGAAAATCAGCCGCAGTAAAATCACATTAAAGACCGCAACAGTGTAGCAAGGGAACTAATCTCTTTGAGACAATGCTCGGGCAGTACCCAAGTTTACGACGGGCCCTTCCCGGATCTACAAATATTTGAACAATCGTCTCACTATGGCACCCATTGTCTAGGTCAAACTAATTTTGGAATCCTCTGAAGCCGTAATTCAATTTTGCATTGAGATCATCAGTTTAATTAATTTGGCTAAGGTCTTAATTAAATTCGTTTATTGGTCAAATGTACAATAAGAAACTTGGAAACTTCGGGCATCCGAAGCTTTACGAGGAGTCCTTTACTTCTATTACGTAAATTATTTATGTTTAAAGTTTGTTTGCTGGTTGTGATTATATAGGCTCTTTGGAAAATTAGCGCAAAGCTTTGATATGACAGTATGGTATAGACCATTGCAAACATATTTACAATGATTTGTTTTGGAAAAATTTAGCTTTTTTATATTTGTAACTTTACATTTTTATGCATTAAGACATTACATTTGAAATAAATTACAAATCAGGTTTAATCTAAGTTCTTATGACAAGATTTTTTACTAATGTAAAAATATTTATCAAATTCAATAACAACAACTAAAAAGCTAGGTAGAATCCGCAAAGGGACCTTAGCAAAATCAGAACATCTTTAAATAATTTCAATTTTATACCCATTCTGTATTAAATAATTATTTGATAAATATCTGGTGGCCTACACGCTGTTTTCCTACTCTCTTATAATTTATAAATAATAATACAAGAAAAATCATTTTAAAATGTAAATAAGTTTTTTATATACATAACGCAGCATTGATGAGCACGACACGGACTAGCCAAAACAGCATACTAAACACAGTAGCAGAGGATGTAACGTCTTCTTTATGAAGAAGCTTTGTGCGGAGAATGATCAAGTAAGTTCTTGATTATCCTCTGCACAAAGCGTATTTTAGTACGTAGTTTGCTTTTTAAGTGTTTTTAATTGTGAAATTTGGTTTAAATAATAATAATAATACTTAATCAATTTATATAATGAATTATGTAATTTGAAATTGAATTTAATATGAATTGTAATGTATTAATATAATTTCCAAAACTTTTACTAACATTAGGCGTAAGTTATATTCTAACAAAATGTTTCCTTGTTATCTGGTTAAATAAATGAAATAAATAAATAACGTCTTTAATAATCTATTTATGCATTAAAAATTGGCTTTACATAAAATCAATTTTGATGGTATACCTTGAATATAAAAAGCACAAAGAAAAATTTTCTGCAACGCGAAAGGAGATTATTTTACATTTATTACAAACAAACTACTGTCATTCATTAAAGCGTTTCGCTCTAGTGCATAAGGAGCTTCCTCCGCAGGGCCATATATCACTTAGTCATCCGCATCGCTAAGGTACGCCTCGTGCCCGCTATAACTTTGCCAAGTTTGTACCGAGGGACTGGAGATATCGACCGATAATCGAGAACCTTAAAAGTAATCATGACCTTTAAACAAAAAGTAATACTTAACATTAATTCAGTTAATAAATCAACTTATACATATAAAATTTCCATTTTACGTGTCAAGAATTTGAAGTGAAGAATTTTGATATGTATGCCTTAAACATTTCCCGCGCACGAATAATTCTGTTTGGAATTATTGGAAATATTGATCGACAATTAAGCACGTAATTTAAGAAAAATATTTGTATTACATGTAACAAATTAAGGTTACAAAGTGAATTTATTAGCAGAAAATCGTTTTGTTGTAGCATAGATATAAGGAATTACCTCAGCGGGGCCATATATCATTTAGTCACCTCGCTAAGGTACTATCGCGTCAATAACTTTACCAACTTTGTATCGAGGGACTGGTGATATCGACCGATAATTGAGACTAAGGTACACTTGCTAGCAGATAGCACTGTAAAATAGCCGAAAGTAGTATGATATGTTTTTGAGTTTTGTAAGTCTTTCTTTTCTGCCTAATTAAAGTTATTTGGTAAATATTACAGTCAACATTTTATAAGTTCTTTAGTTCGTTTATACAAAATAAGAGTATTTTATTTCATTTCAGTTGCCAGATAAATGATTAAAATGTCACAAAAATTGCAACGGAACGTATTACCTCTTTTCTCTTAACATGAATGTGAAAATGTGAATGTATATTAATATAGAAGTAAAATTGCACATTATATCCATCGCTTGCGTCACAAACAATTTCATCACGCTGATGTTACGATCCATATGAAATACTCTTCTAGGGTTTTCAAAGTTATTTGCGTTTTGGAAATAAATTATCACTTTCTTTAATTGCGAAGAAAATGTCGTGAGAAAACCTACATGCTCGAAAGTTCTGCATATATGTTAATCGTGTTTAGTTTACAAATCGGCACTCGGTCATCTAGTTGAATGATGCCCTTAACCTTCTCATTCTGGGAAAAAACTCATGCGTAGCAATGCGGCAATAATGAACTGATGATGACCTATTTTACTTTCGTCAAAGTATACATGCGCGCCTTGCATATGACTATTGCGATGTCAAAGTAAATTATTACTACAGCACGAAACCATAATAGCGCTACGTTATGTCCTAAATGTCGTAAAAAGCGATTAAAAAGTGTCTACCAAAATTGGGAGATTAGTTAAGATCCAGAAGGATCGCGGAGGAGGCGGATCCCACCCGCCGAGGCTTGCCTCCTAGCCCTTCAATAGAAAGGCTTCAGGTGCATTGAAACAATCGCTGCCTCCATAGAAAAGTGGAGCAAAGGCCGTAGCGTCAAACCGATCACCGCTCCCGCTTATGCGCGGAGGATGTGTAAAGGCGATGTAAAGGCAGATTTGTAAAAACAAATTACTTAAATGTAATGTATACGCTTTGTAAACATGATAAAAAGAGACATTACGTCTTAAGAGACAATAATTTAAAAACATTAAAAGTTATATGAAGAGAGTATTGTTAATCGGTTTTTAGTTCAAGTGGTTGTAGATTTAATATCTTCAAATATTGAATCTAAGCCTGAAAATTTGTCTCAATCGATTTGATTACGATTTTGACAGCTCTATTTGTGTTCGCTACTATAATTGAAATACTCAAAGCGTTAAGCTCGCATCAAAAGCACTGTCGTGTATAGACACGGTTGTTGATGACGGCATCAGCACGTCTATATTCGCACGACTTGAGCTTTAGTCTTTGATACAACTGATACTCGTAATACAAGTAGTCATTACAAATAATTAATTAAATTTAAGAAGGTCAAACATTATTTAAATGCATGATAATTTTGCTATTAATGCATCAATGCAAGTCAAAGTCGCCATGTTGATTCCTATATTACATTGGACAAAATGTGCTTACAGACTACCTATTTTAGGTTAAGAAACCAGAGGCACTTATATACATATTCATGTAACTTAGGCAAAACACTATGTTAAACCTTATGATCGGCTTGCGTTGCGGCGCCTAAATACTTCTCATATACACAAGTATGTGTTTTCCTGTGCAATTTAAAATAAAGATATTCCAGAAAAACCAAACAAGTACAGTACAACCGAAAAATATGAGATGTAATAAAAGAAATTACAATTAATATAAAGCAATAATGAAATATGAGATAAAAAGAAATGTTATCAACTTTATATATTCCAGAGCGGCAGCAAATTGGTCCGTTTGTCTTCACCCCAAAGGAGTCAATTAAACCCGTGGCGGATCAATAGGTATTTTACATCAAAGACAACAGCGTAAGCAATATATTCTAGAAGACAAAAAACATTTTGGCAATAGGGTCGCGGTAGTTTAACCATAAACGAAATCGCACTGTAACCATCTTAACCCATAAATTTAAGCAGACATAAAAGGAGTGGTTGCAACATCATGATTAAATGTAAATAAATAAATAAAATGTAAATTAAATGCCTTTAATCAACGACAGGCATGTACTGATTCGTAATGGCATTCGAAAAATTTGCATCATTAAAAGTCAATTGAATTTGCCTGTTTTTATTTGGCCGGGAAGCGCGCCTTGATGCTCCGTCGGTATTCAATATTTTGTTTTTGTATTTAAACATGCTTGTACAATATAAAGAAACACTGATTTTTACGACTAATTAAAATAGCATCGTGTTTTAACTGTGGGATTGACGGTTTTTCATACCATGTTCTCATCTCCTTTCCTTACCTACCTTTTAAGTAATATTTGCACTTACTACAGATAAAGATTTGAACTTAAGTGTTTCTTCAAAGATTTGAAGTTTGTATAATCCCATAATTGAATTTAGGTAAATGTCTATAATTTAACTTCAGCTTTAGATATACTACACATGCTACATGTTAGATATTTGTATGTTAATTTTTTTTATATTTTCTTAAAACGTCCAAAAATGAATAAATAAATACATTTCTTATTTGTGTAAAATAAATCAAAAAATCCATATTTTAGACCCTTAAATTTTAAACCTTCCGAGACATTGAAACTAATTGAAGGTGTCCACGGACCAAATTTTATGAAATTACAGTTCATAATCAAATATTATATCAATTATTAAATTATATTCCATCATCCATGTCATGGTTTGTCATGGTTATCTAGACACCGAGGCCGATGTAGTGAGCCTAAACACGTTAGATTTGCTGTAAGTTATAGACGAGTAGAGTTAACATTACTTGAGAACAATTTTGGTAAAAGGATCACGTAAACATTACCATATTATTGTAGTATTATCGGAATTAAATATTACCCAGTCGTCAGTAATTTGTAATAAATAAACATGATTGAAATCCTCTAAATCATTATGACAACACATGATAAATTTTCAAACGACAAAACAGATTTTCATCCAGAAGAATCACTGTTATGAACTTACTTTCAAACAATAGAAATTCTATATCTTGAATACTGCAACTCAACAGACAGAAACGCAAACATATATAGCCTTCAAATCTATAACACTCCTCTTTTTGCGTCGGGGTAAAAAATCATAAAGCAGGAAGTAATGGGAACATTTAACGAGCCACTTTTTTCATTAAGGTTTATGTTGAAACGGTATTGGCACTAAAGCTTTAGAGTGGTAATGAGGTCCTGTTTTAAAATGGGGTGGATTTGCGTGCATAACATAATTATGTGGCGTTTGGCAGACACGGGTGTTGGTAACGTGTTACGTAAACATAAACAGATTTCGTACTACTTCGTGTTACTGAAAACTGGTGTTACGGGAATTTCAAACGTGGCTATTGTACATCGGAAATATAATAATCGCATTTCACGTAAAGTGAAGAGAATGTACAAATAATCTGTTTATTTTAATTGATAATTCTATACGCTATGTTGTGAATACCATATGCATTCTTTAAAATACATACAAAAAAGCAAAAAAGCCGATTAAGATTACAAAAACATAATCTCTAAATATAATAATGCCTATAAGTAAGGCCTAGCAACGCAGAAACAAAGATCTGGCAAAATGGACTTTAATTTGGATATAATTTCGGCAATAACGAAAGAAAACTTATTTTTCCGCTCCCGAAAACTAGACAGAGATATCGAAGATACTTTTCCTCTTCAATAAAACGTCGAATCAAATATTAAAGGGAATCTGTCACCTGAGCCAGCTACAATTATCGCAACAAACTGATCGAAGCTAACTAGCCGACGTCGCTCAAAATATTGCTGATTCGAATAAAAAACTGATTGCTATCCTACTTTGATGTTGTCGGAGGAAATGGGATCTGCTTCCGATCCGCGAGAAAAGGGAATAATCTCTTTCCCGGTTAGGGTCCCGCGAAAATATCGACGGAGCTTTGTAATTGTTATTATTATTCTCACTTTCTCAAAATGAAAATTTTTATTGATTTGAACAACTCGATATTGTAATGTATATAACATTTACAACTTATATTTCGAATTATAAGGTACATCAAAAAAGCAACAGAGAGCGTAAAATAATAATTTCTGGGTTTTTTTATAGCGAAAAAGTAAGAAACGGGCATGCATGCCACCTGGTGTTAAGTGGCCACTGCAAGTGGACGTGTCCAATCTCAAATAGAACAGAAGTTATAGTTAAGAATGGACGCGGATGCGCTCCTACTCTTGAAGACTAAGATGATCGTGTCCAATAATGTGTATCCGGCAACACCTACCCAACCGAAACACAATACATGAAGAACATATTGCTTTACGGCGGGCTATGAGGGTGGCGGTGGTACCGCCCCGGGCTCTACCACCTTCAATAACTTTTAATAACCTGTCTCAAAATAAATGTACACTCTGTAATAGACTTTTCTGATATTTACTTCGAAAATATTGAACTTTTAGATCGAAAAAAATACAAAAAAGCACGTGGAAAAGCAAAAGCTCGTTCATAAATAGGTAAATTGAACAAAATCGTAAGCATAGAAGCAATGTCAAAACGACATGCAACTAAACACAAAACGTAATTGTCCTCATTCGGAACCCGGTACGCGCGGTGGAGTGCGCTTGACTCATTTTTAAATTCGCCCGTGATTGCTAAGAGCACGGATAGCGTCATGCCGGTTGAAGGGCCCGGTGTCGACTTCTGACCGTTTCGAGTGCTGATCTAATTTGCCGAATCGCGGAAGCATATGAAATTTAATCGACCCGCCTCAGTGGAAATGGGTTTCAGCACGTTTTGTGTGCGACTATTGTGGTTTCGTTCTATGGAGTGACGTCTAAACTAGCCAAGGGTTTTAATGCCTTTTTAAGAGTCCGTTTACTTTGGCACCGGTAGTCTGTATAATATAATTATATACGAAATAACATAATTAATTTATCAGGGAGTATAATGCAGAGAAACATGTTATTTTTAGGAGTACGTTTGCATTCTATAAAATTCGAAGCTTACTGGAAAGTTGTGTTTAAATACAGGGCACTATGTGTGTGTTATTATTTGTTTTAGCTAGAAAAAACCAAACACATACGTACCTATTTGAATTGTCTTTACTTTTGATTAGTATTGACTGGCGCACCAGGCTTTAAGCCCTTTTTAACTTTGAGACTAGACCTGTATATGGAAACTACTATCTCAAAGTATTGATTGATCATTTTAATAAAGAAATACATATATAGTCGCAATGACACTGAGGTTACTATGATTTTTTTAAGATAACAAATATTCTATATTATAGCAAACGTACAATGTTTATGTAAGGTTTACAGCAAATAACATGATTTTTTATTATCAATGAATATTGTTTTAAAGGCTCTGTACGCGCAAAATTCGATATAACAATTAATTCCAATAAATCATAGAGTTCTATATTTATCACTTACGTATATTAAAGCAAATTTATAAAAGGAATCAACAATCATACAAGCTTTCATTTCCATCTATTTTCTCTTATTAGAGATGAAATGGCTAAAAATCCTTTCTTAGTACTTACTTTCGTTATGTAAAGATACTATGAAGATAATTTCCAGATTCTAGGTTAAGTGCTTAGTGTTCGCGTTGATCTCTAGTTCAATCAGTCACCTCCCTTCTTTGTTTTATTAAGATTTTTTCAGAATACTAATTTTAATACTTTTTTAAATAATATTGTTTGGTTTTGAAACTATTATTAGGTCGACATTACTTCTACGCTACCGAAGTACGAAACTACAACGAACAAAACTTGGTTTGAAGCTAATTATTCTGATGGACTCAGCAGCAGTTCTGTACCGCTGTGGCAAATTAACGAGACTGTGCTGTTAAGTACGTTAAACATGAAAATGGTAAAAGCAATGTATAATATATTTAAATAAACATATGTAGCTACACACGGAATGACACAGTCTTTGTCGAATGTAAAAGAAAACATTTATCATACTAGGGGATTTATCAAATTGAAAATTAGAATGAAATTAAAGGTGGGAGAACTATAGTTCGACCATGTAGGAACCACCACCGCCCTCATAATCCACCGTAAAGCATTACTTGTTTGTGGTTTTACGTGTATGTATATGGGTTGGGATTACTTAATATCAGGTGGTTTGCATGCTCGTTTGCTACTCTTTGCACCTAAAAAAAAAGATAAAATACATTTCTTTTGTATACAGACACTTATAAATTTTCAGTTATATGTTTTCTTAAACTACATATGCTGTTTTCACTTTTCTATCATATTTTCTATTTATAATAATATTAACATAGATCCAAATTGAGAAGTAATTTAATATAAATTAAAGTCTTAGTTCCTTATTGCTATCTGAAAAAGACTTCTATCAATCATTTTCAAAAAGTTAGTATTTCAGCATAAATTGAAAATAGGTGAAATTTACAAAATTCTCATGAAATGGAAATTTAATCATTCTTTATTCTTTTAGTACGGAATAGTCCAAAATAGATTCGTTCTTTATTTTACGTAATTGCACTATTTAAAACAAAATGAATATAACACATCATGGGTTCAAATGATGGATATAAGGCCCCTAGAAATCTACAACCACTACGGCTGGGCACCTCACAGCTATAACATTAATCCACACATATGAGACCGCAAAGGGGTATTACAAGAAAAGCTCCCATGCAACTGTAATCGGCTTGGTCACGCGGTGAAAGGGGTTTACTCACAAATAGGATTTTATCTTCAACATTGTCTGTTTCTAAGAAATAAATATTAACGCAAAATGTATGCGTTCTTGTCGCTTTCCATCATTCATTTTTTTTCTTTTTTGAGAAGAGTAGCAAATGAGCATGCAAACTACCTGATGTTAAGTAGTCGCAGACAACGGTACAAGCACAAACACGACCGAAATCATATCTGAGCTCGTACGTAGATGCGTTGCTACTCCTGAGGACTAAGATGTACGCCTCGCTTCAAAATGTAGCCGGCAACCGCACCTCTCCAACCGAAACACAAGTAATGTTTTATGGCGAATTATAAGGACGGCCGTGATACCTCCTGGATCAAACTATAGTTATTCCACCTTTATAAAACGATTTTCCCAAAATTATATAATTATAAAACGACACACAGACGCAGTTCAATATATAAATACATACACACGTACACACGTATCAGTATAGATGAACAGACAGCAACATTCAGTAATATAAGCTTCCATATTTCCGTTTCAATAGGACGGGTTCTGTTTTGTGAAGGAAACTACACGAAATACTCACTTCGAATTCACAGTAAAATAGCAAAATGGGAATGCGACACGTGAATTGCAGCTAATTATTATTCAGATTGACACATCTGTACCGCCGCGGGCGACGGACGAACCCCATCCGAGCTTTCATATTTCCGTCCAAATGTACGTACTACGTAAAGAAATGTAATGACAGGTATCTTCTTCCAATTTGCATTCGCAACAAAATAGTAAAATGTGAATGGAACGTAGATTGCAGTTAATTATGCCGATGGACATCTGTCTGTATTGCCGGAGGCGAACGTACGTATGATGCCCACAACAATATCTATGTATGTATATTATAAATATACCGCATATGCGAATAAAGTACCGGAAATTTCATATTTTGTATTAAAAAGTAAATGAATAGAATAAAATTTAAAATGAAAAAGTAAAATATACGTGCACTATAGTTAATTATTCTTATGAGTCGAATTAAAAATACTACACTGACTATTATTTATACGAAGTAATAAATACCATAATGTAAACATATTCATAATTTAAAAATTTATGTAATAATAAATGTAAACTAAAACGTAGACATATGTATGTATATTCGTACGCATTAAAATAAATTATATGTAAAATAATCGGCACATATGTAGTCTCGTCAAAAGTACTTTTATTTACAGGATATTCAATAAAATTATAAAGTATTGATGATGTCTTATTTAAAGGCGTCAACAACCCTGATTAACAAATTGAAAATGAAAATAAGAAAATAAATATTTTTCTTTACATTTGGTATAAAATGGCAATAGCATCGTATGAAGATTGACGCTAATTACGTTAACAGACACATATGTATCGCCTGGGGCGGACGATCAAGACCATTACGAGCTCCATATATTTTCGCGTATTTAAGGTAAAGCAAAAGAAATATGTAAAGTTCATATAAAGAAATAAAATGTTAATTTTGTAATTATAATAAAATAGATAAATGTAAATCGATTAAAGAGTATTATGTACATGAAGACATTTCATCTGCTGATGAGAATGAAAACGAGAAAGACGAAGAGATTTGTAGGAACTTAATATCCAAAGAAAATCACACTTATAATCTCTCACTTTGTGTTTGAAACGAAATAGCTGAATGCGAATACGATGAATGTAAATTGGAGCTAATTCGGACGGACACGCGTATCGCCGCGGGCGAGACTACTCTCGTACGAGATGTCATATTACCGCCCAAATATACTAAAATTAGGGAATCGCTCATAGAGATATTCGCTTGGTATCAATGTTTTATACATTTATCTGCGCCCCAACAAAATAATACTACGTATTGTTTTACTAACCTATAACTTCAAAAAGACTTTCGCAACAATGAACAAGACGCCAAATTCGAGATCACGAGAAAGGCACATAAAAATTCAATAGCAAGAGCCATTATCGCAGCAAGTCAAACAAAAATCAGGCGAAAATACGTACGTATAATTTTCCCCCTAACAGAATGTTTTCCTACGCTATTTCCTCTGTAGTCACAGGTGAGATTTATCTTCGGATAATTGGATAAAGAACGCGTTCGCGAAAAGTGATACGAGATGGAAGAAGTCGAAGACGAAGGGGTGGCGTAATCTGTTTGAAATAGTGGGCCAATAAACAATTACCCATATTCGGGATAGATTATGTTTCAATTTTGATTTGTCACGTATCTAATACAATCAAAATGATCCGATGGCAATAACCTCACGTTATTTTTTCTCTTAACATTAATTAATATTTTATTAACCAATTAAAATTGCCACTGGTGCGGAGTAAGGTGGTCATTTGTGAGTAAACGTAAGTAAACCTAACGTTTGAAATGGGTGCTGCGGTGGTACCTCCCCGATGGGAACCACATTGGGTCTACCGCCAGGTTCCGATCCAGGGATATTTACATCCGTAACTAAGCAATGCAATTTTAATTTTTTTAAGACTTCAGGCGGTTTTGTACATGTTAAATTGTAGTGTGAGGTTAAAAGAGAATAAACCGTTATTTATAATTTAATAACAAAAAAAAACTTTACAAGAGCTTCCACACGGCCTGCGTAAATAAAATTCACTTCAATTACCACATATTCATCAAAATCATTGCGTAATGAGTTATTTCATATATGATTTTTATACGAGGAAGGATGACAAGTGTAACCATACAGCATCTAGTTTAATAATCAAAGCCTACGTTTAAATAAACTCTTTTCCTTCACTTACATAGTATATCTGTATATAACTATAGAACGGAATATACGGAATTGAATTTCACAGTTCTAATTGTTGCATCATTACGAAAGTGGGTTATTATGCGTAGTTCTGCACTGCTATTATGTTACCATTGGGATGGTCTTATGATGGAAGGAAGGAACAAGATATTCTAAACGCGTATATCGTTCAATTTGCTTGTAACAGGTACTCACGATTAACGCTTTTCTAATTGCCAATTATTTTAAATGTTTTAAAACTAGATTTCGACTGAGGAGGTGCCACTGCCGTCGACTTAATCTGTCGTAACGATATTCTTTTATTTCTCTGAGAGAGTCGGTCGCCGCTATTTGAAAGTAAGGCGATTATCTCAGTGCTCGTGAGTAGCTACGTGTGGCGACTTTCCCCTACTCGACAAGAGATGACGCCACACGATCCCGAATCACGCTATTGACGTTTTCTAAATATCTATATACAAACTACGTAATGAGACATTCGGAGCACGGCCGCTTCCCGGGCACAAGAACACGCCTGGTGGGAGATCTCCCTTCACCATTTTTGTAATACGTAAGGCTTCGATCCTGTATGAGGTTGTATAAATATGTCTAAAATCTGCAGCGACTATATAACATCATGTGGCCTACATATTCTTTTGCTGCTATTCTTACGTAAAAAATCCGTGATGATATTCATTTAACACTTTCCCTGCGGCGTACAACATATTGTGTGTTACTTTGCGCAACGCGCTTGCGGCTCGTACACACGTGTGTTATATGTACAAATTTGCATGGATTACGGGCGAATAAAAGTGTTGTATGTCGGCGCTACAAGACTGGGGGCGGACATTTCGTTTCTATATTAGTAGATGATACACAGATGCTAAAAATACAATATTTCAGTGTCAGTCAGCGCATCTTCAATCTAGAGAATACAGCTCCAGTTTAGTGCCGCCTCTCGCAACGCTGACCCGATATAATATATGAGCGCCGGAGTCAGTGTTAAAATTACAAAACTACTAATAACTATCAACCTCATGGTAAAGGAATACTCTGGAACTAACAAAATGACCACGTATTTAACATTTGCGATATCGTTCGTACTTCAGTATGCAGGATGAACCTTAATATTCGTTAATTCATTAATTTATTAAAGTGAATAAATTAAAACACTTATTATAAATAGATATTATGATGACATCAAAGCAATAGGTAAATTAAACAAAGGCAACACCGAATCCATCCAGTAAATTAAAAAATAAAGTATATTACGTCATTAATAAAGTAATACGACAATATTCAAAACACACACGAGTAAACATGACATTTAAACAAACTTTGTAGATACAACATCGAGGAACAGGACACATTTTATAAATTACAAATTAGATAAACAAATACAGTATAGTTAAAAAGTCTAAATGCAAATATAATTATTTTGTTAGTTTATTACAATATTCACAAAACATTTAGGTTTTACTTTTGAAAACAGTAGCATATTGGCTTTAAGAAATTGGCTTCTGTGTAGTGGAACCTTAAACTTATTATTTGTAATTCGTACTATGCGTTTCTATTTTCCGTGTTTACGGACGTAACGTATAAACACAATACCTGTTAAATTAAAATTAAAAATAAGAGGACAAGTGTCTTCTAGTTTTTAATTTGCTTTTCTAAATTAGAAAAAATCATGGACAAAATTGCTTCTTTTGAGGAAGCGCAACTCGGACTTAAAATATTTTAATGCATTGTAATTCGGACTATGATTTCCTTTTGTGGTATATCAAAGTATATCGTCATTTTTAGAAAAATGCACTTAATTCTTAAAAAGATAAATGTGAAGTTATGTGACTAAAGGTTAAAATTGCAATAATTGTATTAATGTCTATTTATCATAAATTAGTCAAATTTCCTAAGCACCATTCTATTCGTTAGTATTGGAGTCACAGACATTTATTTGTTGTTTATAGTCATACGGACACGTTGTATCAGTTTTATAACAGCTCGACTTTATGTTAATTTCGTTACTTCCACAAACAAACGCAATGTAAGTATCGGTAAGTAATTGTGCAATGTTCTACACTAATTAGCCATAAGCAACACTTATGTGGAATTCTAAGAGGAGCGAATGAAAGGGTATCACCATTTTTCAATTTAAAATTCGACGTGAGAATCCAAACAAATTCGACACATCACAGCGATGCCTGATTTGAAACCCGCAAATGATTGAGTGATTTAGAAATGTATTTACAAAGAGAAGCCCAAACACGGAAGGGTTAGCATGGCGTGTTTCAGGAGCGGTGAATAATTCATACATATTTTTGTATTACCTTGACCATTTCACGTAATGCGAGGGCCAGCCACAAGCAGCCGTCCAAATCCGTATTTAACACCGAGCGATTTTATAGGCACTTAGTTAAAGCAGACCACTTTTTGTAAAAGTTTATTTTATCGTCTTCGTACGTAGTTCAGGATAATAGCGGGCCCTGAAAATTAATTACAACGTTAACTTTCATTTTTTATGCACTAATTTCTGCTGCAATATAAGATACTAACTTTTTTTTATTTTTGTCACATCTATTTTAACATGATAATACAATATAACATGAACTCTTACAATAGAGTTCATTAAGTACCAACTTATGTATCATAAATGTTTATAACTGAATGTAGCCGCGACTTTCATCACGTGAATTTGAGAGAAACAAAATATTTTATATATTCACAACTTTGTAGAATTAGCATAGCAAACTGTCGCAAATATTGCCCAAAATACCGAGGTTATAAAATAAAAAAAGTTCCTCTAAATTCATCAAATGATTTCGCGTAATGCGATAATAAATAGTCAACAATTAAAAAGGTTTTTATGTCGCTAACAACGCTTAGAATAGGTTTTTCCACTCATAACTCGGTTACTAACAGTTATTTTATATGACTTACTTACAGTTTTATAATCTATATGTTTATAAAATATAATATTAAAACAATACATTTTACAAGAACAAACAAGGGGTGCTTTCAATAGACACAATTGTGAACAAAATAACCGAGAGAAACTACGTTTATAGTCACTACGTTTAAAGAACGTTGGTACAAAAAGTATATAGTGTGGTCACTGGTTAGCGATTCTTTTTGCAGCGTGTTCAAAGCTTCGTTCCCCGAGGGCGAGTTCATCGCGTAATAAAGTTATGACATGGAATTAAAAACCCGCCTCAGGCTACCTCATGAAATGCGCTAAGTGTAACGTTTGGACTTAAAGCAGTATGAGCGTTGGCGGGTTAAATCGACAGTGTAATAGGTAACCAATTTAGTTCGCTCCGGTGTGGATATCGCCGTAGCTTTTTTCCTTTTAGGCGAGATTTGAGTTTGCTCTACGGAATTAGTTTACGCCGACGTTTGATCCGATATTCCTTTAAAGAAGTTAAGCGATGGTAGCGGATAATTTGTACAGCATTAAACAAACAAGCTGGAATGGAACGGTTTTCAGGTGTTTTCCAACTTGTTAGTGATTTTTGATTAAGGCTAGTCTATTAAATTTTTGATTACTTAGACCGAAACGGATAAGTAATTTGTTTTCAATTAGTTAAACAAAGGAAAAGTTGGAACTACTTAATTTATAGCTTACATTGAACTTGTAGTTTCGTTTTAGACCGTTCAATAGAAGTATTTTTAGGCCTTTCATTTTGAGTGTAAAAATAATATCTTTCAATTAACTTCAAAAATATTAATCAATTTTTCTCTTACAGTATATAAAATAATAATAACTTTGCTTACGTCCTACTACTCGCCACATTTTTTCCCAAATGATCAAAACTTGGAGCTTATTCTACCATGATGCTTCAATACTTTTTAATGAACATATATGCTAGTTCCCCAACACGTCTTTTGAATGTTTTAGAAGGGCTTATGACCTCTTCCACTAAAATATAACAATCTCTATCTAACATTAAAACTATACTTAGAGCGTTTTCTGAACCACGAAAGCTCATTAAATTTCGGCTGTCAGCGGTCCAACTACTGCCTAATTCTGACATTTAATAACTATGTTATTATTTTATGACAGAAGAGTAGCAAAAGAGAATGTAAACCACCTGATGGTAAGAAGTTGCAGCCCATAGACATCGACGTACAACTACAAACACTACTGAAATCCTATCTGAGCTCGAACGTACATAGATACATGGCTACTCCTGAGGACTAAGATGGTCGCCTCGCTTCAAAGTTTATGTTAATTGTTCACGATCTATGCAAACCGTAGGGCGATGCACGCTACACGCCATATGTATTGGAACAAATAAATCACTTATTGACGCCATATTCGTCCAGCAGCAGATTCATATTCGTACCCCAAACATAGGGTAGATAGATAGATAATCTATCATTAGCATCTGTCAATAGTTTCTTCACCACCGCAGTTTAGCTGTGAACTGGTTCGAAATATCCGCGATGATTTTAGTTTAAACTCATAATTTAAATGTCAATTTTCGTTATTTGATTTAAGTTTGATTATGGTAGTATTCATCTTTGTATGTGACCATGGCGCCTACGGTACAGGGAATCCAAATGGCGGAAGAGTGTTAGGGATTTTTAAGGCCTATTTTTTAGATTTTAAGCGTCACCTCAACGAGTGTAGACACCGTTATTTTTTACAACGCATATTGTAAGACATTAAAAAGAACTTCTTTAAATATATCTGTAAATATCAAACCAAGTATTTTACCTCATTTTAACTCGGCTGCTCTCGTTTTACGGAAAGTTTGACAAACGACGAGAACAAAATAATCAGTTGGAGCGATTAACGGGAAAGTGGGAGGAAAAATTGCTCAGTTGTGAAAAATTCTCGATTGCGAAAAATTTGTTGGGGAACAACTGAGGATCCACCGCCTTAATTACGCAACTTCGCGACAGTAGCTTGACGAACGCGAAAATAACCTCTTCGCTGATCATCGAGGTAGAAACCGAGAGTTATTAAGTCTAAATTATATCTACGGACCACAGAAAAACAAATGTATATTTTAAAAAGAAAGTAATCGTTTAAGAAACGTGTTCATTTTCCTCACTTGCTAAGGAGGCTTGCTAAGGACCTGACAATAAGTTGGTGACTCCCTCTAAACATATATACATATATGTAAGTGACTGTGATCAGAAATCCAATTTAAAATTGATCAAAGATAACACAGAATTATAAAAGTATTATAAGTAATTTAAAACAATTCCGAGGCGAATCTTTCAATCGGTACATGAACATCAGTTTCAGTTGCCAATCACCGCACTTGTCTATTCATATTCGCGAGACTTTTTATCTACATAAGGCTACAACCACACAGAGCGATTATAATGCAATCCTGCGTTCGTTTGTTTAAATGCTAAGTATGTGGATTCCGTTACTTCTGTTTTCATAAAGTTCTGATATATACATAGTTGTGTTATTTTTTCATTAAATAGCGAGTTTGACTTCCTTTTGCAGGCTTTTAGCTAATTCTCAACATAAATTAAAATAAGTCATTTCGTTAGTCTTTTCGACACCTTTTGAGCTCAAACGAGCTGTTTGATTTTGAAACTCACAAGACCAAAACATTGAACTGATCGGCAATAGCTGGGGTTGAAATAATTCGCTATTCTTTTCGTAGCACGCTGGTGCAACAGAAGTTGTAAAAAACGATTTTGGTGAAAAATGACTGTCTTGCCTATACATGTATTATTAATGCGTGTCGCAATTCATCTGCAGACAGGGAATGTATCTGAAAAAAACTTCGTGGATTTTTAGCCTAAAAGTTTTAGTGCCAACTTCTTAAAATGTTAACGTAAGAAAAACGCATTTATCTGATAAGAAATTACAAAGTTACTCTTCACACGACTCTTCTGACAGTTTTACAGATTATTTCAGAGGTTTTTTAGTCTGTAATCCTTAAGTTCATTGCTCGAATGGGCCAATAAAGCAAACGAGGACCCAAAAGACATGCAAGAGACACCTGTCATTTACATTTCCAGTGTAGGAGCAGCTGCAACTTTACAGACAATGTTTTATCATAATATAGAGTGCAACGAATTTTTACCGTAGCATGTGATTGTATTAAAAATTTACAAATAAATGATTCTTCACTCGAGCACTTACTTTAGCTCTGTATTGTGAATATCATGGAGATTTATGTACATATGTGTACAGGGCTATGGCTTAGTTTGAGTTTCACGTGTTTTTGTACTAGACTGCGGTCGTAGTCGTAGTCGTAGTTATATTTGTAAGTATGTATGAATGTGGATAGGTATAGATGTATCGTTGTGACGATAAATCGAACTACAAATCGTTCTAATTTAATTCATGTGATCAGGTGATACAAGGCGCTGCATAGACTTAAAATAATTCATAGATAGCCAATCACGGTATTTCTTTAAGTTGTGTATTATTCCACTATGTTATCGTAACCTGGTAACATAGATCATAATTAAACCTACTAAGGTAGGTACTAAACTAAGGTATACAATTTGATCAGATGCCACATTTCCAGGGTTATCCTACGCGCTTATAAATAATTTCGCTGTAATCATGAATCATCGCAGCTTATCCTAAACATCAAAATTACGCGTTTTAACTTTTCTATACTTATACAAAATTTGCAAAGTGAACTTAGGAATAGAGAGATCAGAATTAGCGAGACCCTTTTTTTGCGGCTTTAATTATAACAATAGCGAACATGGTACTTTGTCACTGAACACACACATTACGCTACATTATAAATTCAATATGTATTCATACATTAATTCGACAAATTTACGCACGTCGTGTACGTGCCCGCGAAAAAGTTATGCTCAAGTGTAAAAATATTAAAAATTTAAAAATCTTGACGGATGTTGCATATAGGTAGGTAGGTAATATTGGAGTACATGAAGATAGTGATGTTTGAACATTGAGGCAATATATTGTGTACTTACAAATGTTTAAAATGTTCCCGCGCCGTACGTTTATACATTTCTATCGCCTTTTATTTTCATCTGTTTGTTATAAGGGTCAAAGGAACGTACAGATTACTGATCGCTGTACCTCATGAAAATTGACATTCAACGTTAAATAGAGCTGAAGTCGTATGTAGATACACGGCCACGCTGCAGAGCTAGGATAGAAAGTCATTAACATCACCAATTACACCTTTTAACCGAAACACAAGATTTGTTTACAAAATTGATTATATAGGTGCATAATAAAATATTTAAATTTCACTTTGATATTTTAAAATAATATGTAGACGAAATGTTTAAACTTAAAGAATAGAAAATATTCATCTACCTCGTTTACATACAAGTGAAATATACTTGCACTTTATGCGAAATATATTCGCAGACAGCTCAGTAAAAGGAGCACCGGGAGACTTCCCCGTTGTATGTTGGTTTAGCAACATATTTTATTAAAATTTCACTCTTTGCAAGAAATGCAAGTTTTTGCGCCGATTTTGCGATTTGAAGTCATAAATAAATAGTTGTCAAAAATCACTGTCATTTCTGAAGCCCCACCCGAAGTCGACCGACCCGAAGAGATACTTGTTTCTCCTAAGAACTAAGGTGGTAAAGCTGTTATAGCTCGCCTGGAGCTCCACCACCGCCACCCTCTTAATCCGACGTAAAGCAACATGTTCTTCATGTATTGTGTTTCGGTTGGGAAGGTGTGGTTGCCGGATACATGTTATTGGAGGCGATCATCTTAGTCCTCAAGAGTAGGAACGCATCCGCGTCCATCCTTCAATAGGACTTCTGTTCTATTTGAGATTTGACGTGGTTGTCCATGGGCTGCAGTGACCACTTAACACCAGGTGGCCTTCAAGCCCGTTTCTTACTCTTTCACAATAAATATATATTTATATGATTAACCAGCTTGGTCCACGAAAAACTAGTTTCCTGCTGCAAACTATACATATATAAATATTATAAAACAAAGCCCCCGTCGCGTCTGTCTGTTCGCAATAAACTCAAAAAGTACTGGACGGATTTTCTCACAGTTTTCAACAACAGGTAGAGTGATTTCTGAGAAAGGTTTTAGTCCATAATAAGTTATTTTTGTATATTGGGTAAGAAATTAAATAGTTCAATTCAGTTGTAATAGTTAGTTTTTGCAACTAGGTAATAAACTGGATACATGTATGAGAGAAAAATAATGTAAGTAAATATATACTCTACTACCCGAGCGAAGCTGGGCTGGGTCGCTAGTGAATACATAATCTTTTCCTTATTCCAGGTATGGCCTACGCTCTCCTAGCCGAAGTACCTCCAATTGTGGGGTTATATATGGCGTTCTTCCCAGTACTAGTGTACGTAATATTCGGTACTTCGCCCCATGTGTCTATGGGGACTTTTGCTGTTGGCTGCCTGATGGCGGGCAAGGTAAGTGTGAGAGTATCCAGAACGAGCATCCAGACCAACTGTGCAAATCTGTATGAATTTAGTGCGAACACTGTTTACGTGCTGTGCGTTTAAGTGCTGTGTTTACGTCGGTGCTACGAGACCGAATGCGGACATTACGTCTGTTTATTCGTAGATGCTATAAGTATGCTAAAAATACAATATTTCTGTGAATTGTCGACGCATCTAGTCTAGAGAAAAGCTCCAGTTTAGTACCTACCTAGCTTGCAAATTATAATATGTACATTTTACACTTTAGCTTTGTACACATTTAAAGGTTAGTTAGAGCTCGCCCGGGGCGGCACCTCCGCCCCCCTCATAACCCGCCGTAAAGCAACAATTAATGTATTGTGTTTCGGTTGGGGAGGTGTGGTTGCCGGATACACATTATTGGAGGCGACCATCTTAGTCCTCAAG